>ML996250.1:29180-79427 GCA_010093805.1 Polyplosphaeria fusca | reverse complement strand
GACCAAAAGGATTGACGCCAATCCACTGATTCTCAGTGTATTGCCGTATATGAGCTGACACACCCCCCCAGCTTGGAACCCCGTGTAAAGCTGGCCCGCAACAGCTATATACATCGTAGGCTCAGGCTTTTGTCCTTTTACCCAAGCTGGATATCTTTCGTTCTTAAACGATCTTCGCTTAATCCTTGCGATCTTCGCTAGAATCGAACTCGGGGCGCTTGCAGGGATCATCGTCCACACACACAAGCGTCAGCAACACCAAAATTGGTAATGCGGAAATCCGGGCTCATAACTGTCAGCCTTGAAGGATTGACGCCAATCCACTGATTCTCAGTGTATTGCCGTATATGAGCTGACATCATCAAAGAAAGAAGCTGGGTTTGGGATTTCACAAATTGGCTATGGTGAAGAGCTAGCTGTGCGGCCCAATGGGTGCGTGCGATGGATCATTCCAACTACACCGACTAGGTATGACGATGTTGGATGTGTAATGCGCAGAGGCGCTCCTGACGATTTGTCGAAGAAAGAGGAAGGAAAGAGCACATTGTGCAGAAGCAAGCTCACGACGTGATCCAATTCGTCCAGTTGTTCTCCCAATCGGTTGAAGTATGCCCAAGCTCAGCAAAAAGACATTTTCCAATCTTGCAAAATGTGTCCCTCCTTGATCCAATTTAGAGCGCGACGAGCCATGCAGAAAGAAAATGAAGAAGAAGAAGAACAGAACTCGGAATGTACTGGGCGAACAGAGAGCCTAGCGTCAACGTTAGAACCTCCGCAGCTGTCCATCTCCCCAAACTGCTTCCATCACGATCCGAGCCAGCTTCTTCCGTGGCGACGACCTCTTCTATAGCTTTCTCTGGGGCGAGATCTAGTCGGAATTGCTGCTGCTAGAGTCTGCGTCGTCTGAAGAGCTAGAGACCACGTCTGGAGAGCCAGTGTCCACGTCCGGGGAGCCAGATTCCACGTCCGGAGAGCCAAAGCCCACGTCCGAAGAGCCAAAGCCCACGTCCGAAGAGCCTTCGTAGGCGCTATCTACTTGCGGAGCCGCCTTTCCAGTGTCCGATTGGGTTTCCTGGTCCATTTCCGGGACTTGAACCAGCTGCGTATCTTCCGCTGCATTATCGATTAGCAAACGCTGATATTCAATCGGCGCTTTATTTGGTTCGGGGAGGATATGGACTGAAGACCCGCCGTGAAAACGCATCTTGGTAGGTCCCGTACCTGAATAGGAGCGACCCCAAGTTGGGCTTTTCTTCACGACGCCATTGTCCAATCCATTCCAGTTGTGGCCGCGCAGGAGCAGCTTGACGCGGACTTGCTTTGCCTTTGCGCCGTCAAGCGACTCGAAGGTGTCGCGATGGTAATGGTTGCCCCTAACACCGCGATTATCGCTACGGCCACCTGCCGCCTTGCCTGCCTTGTCCAACGCCCCCATGTACTCGAACAGAGGCTCTTGATTAGTACCACGAGCGTTGTTGAGGAAGTACTTGGATGGCTTGGAGAAGCAGAGCCACTCGATGCGGTCGCAGTCCGGATACCGGAAGCCGATGGCGGAGCCTTTGCCTGAGAAGACGCCCTGCATGTAAAGAACCTCTGTGAATGCTACTTTGGACTTGTCGTCTTTCTCCATCGGCATGTTGTGGAGCGAGTCGCGAGTCTCGCGAGTCTCGATGTAGCCAGAGTCCTTGATGCCAATCTGCTTCTTGAAGTCGGAGAAGCTCTGTAGGTATTCCGAGAAGTGCCAGATCTCAATCGCCGAGGTATAGGATCGATATTGGATGCATTTGAGCTCAACAAACTTGAAATCGGATGAAGGCTCTGTTTTCTTGCGACGGACTACTCGATGCTGTGGCTTTGGCTCTGGAAGCGGCGTAAACTGGGCACTCATTGGTGTAGTATGCTTCTCCTTACCTATTGACTTGGCGATATCATTCTTGCCTGGGTTGAAGACGAAGGGTTCAACTTTTGCGGATGCGATGACGTTCCCAAGGCTTCCCAGCGGGATAGGCTGGATAAGCGGGGGCGACAGGAGTGTGGCGGGCATTTCGGAAGGACAAATGATTGTTTGAACCTGGAGAGATAATTGGAGAACAAACTGTCGCGGTTTTTTAGAAGGCGGGCGAGCAGTGGCGTATTTTTACAATGTGATCTAAGGCCAGAGAGTGAGAGAGGGAACGCACAGACCACCTTCCCGCAGACTCACTGCCACTGTGAATGACAGCTCAGATTCAACTGACCGTGAAAGTGGGGCGCTTGAGGTGTTATAGTCGGACACTGAAAGTTTGGCGATAGCCGTGTTGTAGGCGCTTTGCTTGGGTGCTTGCTGTCTAAAGAATATGAAATCTGACGGTGTATTGTATGAGTGTCAAGTTGATTCTGCAGAGGACGAAAGCTAAGTACACATGTGGCTGCCCTATTTGATCGAAGGCGGGATCGCGCGATTCTGGTCAGGAAGGCACGGGTGCAGTTAGCCTGAGCAGTGGTCATCCAATAGTGCCGCCGGAAAACATTAGTGACAGATTTCAGTGTTCACTCTCATGCTCGGCCACCGTGACTAACATGAGCGTCCTTGGGCCATATAATGAAGACACAGCATGTAGGTACCACAAGATGGCTCTTTCTAAGTTGTTGCGACATCAGGTGTTGTGCATACGCAATAAAGTTTGCACATGTGGGCCACTCCCAACAACGTCGCCGGTTCATATGAATCGGCTAGAGTCAGTTTGGGACCGCTACCCATCTGAATCTATAATATACTCAGGGCTTACAGGAAATTTGATCCTTGTTTTCGTGTCGCGTCGCAAATGTTGTTGCAATATTAGCGAGAGAAGTTACTATGCACACGACAATAATCTGCCAGAAGTACAACCTTCGGTGAATGGCGACATTTGAAGATTGACGTTGCATTCTCAAGTTCGTACTGCTATCCCACTGAGGCACTACGTGCATTTCAACAACCACACTCCTCTTTCGCAAGCCGGGGATCATCTTACAATAACCAAAGCTCACCCACGGTAGCGCACAAGACACAAATCAATCAAAACTTAATCATGTCGGCGAGACCCCGAGGCCCAGTTCACAAGTATGGGCTTTTCACTGATGGCGACGTCATCTTCTTCGAATATGTATGCCACTGTAGGAGTCCCATGGCTCATGGGGAGGTGGACCTTTTCGAATCGAAGGCCGAAGCAAGACGTGCAGAGGAAATTTTACACATAGCCCAAGCTGACAGGGTAAATTTCAGGACTTATAGGGAGATATTGACGTCCGCATTTCCGTGGACGTCGAATATGCAGCGTAGTTACTTGAAGAAGCGAAAGGAGTTGTTGGAAAAGAATAGGGATCTCCAGGGGTATTCTCCTGTTAACCAGCCACCGCCTCTGCGGTAGTACACATGCATGTGTTGAGCTGGGGCAAACTGATCGGGAGGAAGCAAGTGTTGATTGTAGCTTGGTTGCTTGAGCTCTCGCTGTGCGCGAGCTCAAGGAGGGCTATCTACCCAGAGCTGAGCCTAATCAGGCTAGCCTGCAAACGCCGTTGTGTGTGAGGTCATCACCTCGATATCCACCCTCTGACAGTATGCATATAGATTGCCTCATCGGTCTGAACACGCAAAATAATCTAGCCATGCAGCTAGGTCCCTGCGGCTTGCCATTCACGGCAGTAGCTCATCATCACCGTCCTTCACTGAACGTGAACCTGCACCGAAAATCATAGACTGTCAATATCTTTACTTCTGCTATTCCAAAGCTGTGCTCTACGATTGAATATGTTCAAGGTCTATAATATCAGGAAGATCGTGACTCAGCAAACACGGCTGATGAGGCTCTTCTGAACCTCTTCATGCAATCATATAAAGCCTTTCGCTTTCGTAAGTAGCACGATAAGTTTGGTCATATATCCATTCATCATCATTCCCTTAGAGATCCCAAAGATGTCATTAGCGATGGACAGCGACTCAGAACCCGATATTGGACCCCCGATTCCAGAAACCCGAAGCGCGCAACGAAGGCGACTGCGAGGCGAACGCGTCCGCCATCGACGTCGACCCCATCACTATGCGCACTTTGGAGAGCATTGGTTCTGCTTTTTGTGTCGATGCGCAGACCCTTCGAGCCATGGAGACGCAGTGATTGAGGAAAATCCCGATGTCGTCCTAGGGCTTCACGATATTCTGGATGCGGCAAGAAGTAACCACATCGATGCTCAAACGAAGAGACGCTTCCTGTATATCTTAGCACCGCAGTATAGCAGAGAAGAAGAGTGGGACTGGATCAGGCGACAAGACTGGATCACGCAGAATGCGCGAATGGTTGGGTGTACAATGGTCGTTGACACGAGTCACGGTCCTGTTATGCTTGAAGGGGGTGAAAGCGAAAGTCTATTGGCCGAACCCAGTAGCGACGGTGATTACACGGTTGTTATAGATGTGTCAGAAAGGGATTTGCTACATCTGCAGCAACGTATCGACGGTCTTGCCCAGCGGTACGATGTTCTCCATGAAGCACTCTCGTCGATGGAGAGTGATGTTGGGTTCCCAGAAGATTCGTCCATGACAGATGATGACTCTTGAATTCTGTTGTAACTACAATCATCGTATCGCAATATAACATTGATAGCTGTGGTTGATGGCAATGAACGACGCGTGCCGGAAGCGAGGAAGCCGAGGCCAAGGTGTGCCTGCCCCACCACGAACAAAGCCACCCGTCGACGCGTCCTCGGCCCCTCAATTCCTCGATTCCTCCACCAACATCCTTATATCTCCTATTTCTCTTCGATGCGGCCCGCTGTTTCCGGCGCCCCCCACAATGGTGGTCATTGTTGACCTCGACGACGACGCGTCCGCGGAACAACCCCCCAACGCGTCCGGGTTTCCCAATGTGAAACCGCTGCACCACTCTCTCGCACCACGAAGCGACAGCGCCGACCCAGAGACGGGCAGCGAGGCCTCCAGGCCCAATCCCAACATCAATGGATTTTCAGCCGCCCTCAGCTGTTATCCGTGAGCGTTGACCACAGCAAGGACTAGTCATGTCCTTCTCCATAGACGCTAACCATGGTCTCGGTGCAGGATTGTGAGGCGGTTGGCCAGCCAGCTCGACCTCAACTCTCTCCATGACCTGTCGCGCACTTGCAGGCAGTTCCGCGCCAATCTCCTCGAGTACCGCCACGAGCTGGTCAAGCTTTCGCTGCACTGCATCAACGAAGATGCCACCGTGGGCAGCAAGCTGGCGTGGAAGCTGAGGGAGTCGCACACCAACTTTTCCTCTAGCCGCCAGTTGACCAGTGGGAAGGTCGGCAAGTGTGCAAGGGACATGGTGGCCGAATGTCAGCGATGTGGTGATGTGGTTTGTCGAGTAAGCTTCATGCAATATCTCGCTCTTGACAGAAGGACTAAAAGATTCCAGAATTGTATCATCAAACCCCCAGCCACTCCCGTTGTGCGCGCCCGCCATCGACGCCTTTGTCGCACATGTGCCAAAGCTCCCGTGCATCTCCTCACTGCCGTGCGAGCACGCTCCGATTCGATTGGGACACCTTCTGAGCATGAAATTTCAAACACACGCGAGTCGCTGTTCGAAAACCAGAGCAGCCGAGCTTTCACGGCTCCTGCATTCGAGCGATCGCCATGTTGTTGCGACACAATGGTCTGGCTTTGCCAACCTTGCGGGCAGCAGCTGAAGAACGCAGACGTCGATTACATACGTGCTTGGAATTGGCGTACTCAATACACACACAGTCTCGGGGGCCTGGGTGTCGGTGTAGGAGAAGGTAACGAAGGCGTCGTCTGTGGTCATGGCTCGAACTGTCTTGCCGCCCGAATCGTTGAGCATGAAATAGACTACGACTCGACGTTCCCCGCTCCCCTCGAAGCCAACCACGCAGACAGGTGGAAAGGAAGCAGTGGCTATCATGCGCAGGAGATTGAAGGTATCGGCGGCGTGTTCAAGATGAAGGCCAAGAAGCAAGTCAGAGTTGGTCTCTGTGTTAAGATCTACGAGGACGAGAAGGACCGCAAGATCCAATATTTGGAGCGAGAAGTGAGTGGGAAGCTTAGAAGCTGGTGTGCTTGGTGTGAGAGGGTAGTACTCAGCGATAAAGATCGAGCGCACAAGGCTGGAGCCAGGCCTCCATCGTCCAGTACATCAAGTTCGTCCTGATACTAATCGGAGATAATTGATAGCTTTTGCAACGTGCCAAATAATGATCTCGCCACGTCAAATACCAAGCGCTGATACGGTTGCGCAGGTATTAGCACGCTAACATCACTTACTAGCGTTTAGCGATATCCATTGACCTTTACCTTCACCTTCGCCTCCTCCTATCTAACCTTTAAATTATGGGCTTATATAATACGTTATAGCTTAAGCCTTCTATGTTAACTTTCACTTTCACCATTCGTTGCCCCACCTTTAAAACCGGCCCTATAAGTACTCCCCTCGCCTCTATCGTTTCCTTCCTACAACTACCAATCCCAATTGTCGTCATTGAGCTACTCCAACATCTCACAGTAAGTCTCGATACAAAGGTAATTGGATCCGCTAACTTTTGCTCTCGAATACAGTTTGCGCCCTCAACGTTGGGTAGGTCCTAGCATGGCACCGCCAACATTGGCAACTTTGCCATACGATATCAAAGTCGAAATCTTGAAAGAGCTTCTTGTATGCGACCGTCCTATCGAGATCTTTCGAGCCCACCCACGAGTACTTCGACGCCGTCCATCCTCCTACAGACCTCTCTCGAGTCCGAAAACAAAGCTTCACCCAGGAATCCTACAAACACCGAAATCATTCTACGAAGATGCATCATACATCCTCTACCACATGAACTCTTTCCACGTGATGGCTTTTACGATAGGGCAAGGTTTCCTCAAAGCTAGGTGGGAAAGTCTGTCTTGGCTAAAATCCCTCAAACTTTGCAATCTTAGAGTCATCACCTCTTTAACCATGGATGTGTCTCTTGAAGAGGTTCCCGACGAATTCGATGACTGCAAGCGATTTGAGCGTCCGGTTACGCAGTACGCCAAGTCCATAGCGCAAAACACCCAAAGATTTTATCAAGGAACTGTCAGTCCTTGGTGCCACTCTGGAAAAACTTCGACATTTTGAGGTGCAATACTATGCGCCCGCGATAATGCCAATAGACTACGTCGTGCACGAAGTGGCTATCTTTCAAGCTTTAGCCTACATCAAGCCTTCTACCTCCTTGACTTTGAACGACCAGGTTCCTTATACAATGAAGTTGTATCTAAGTCTGGTGATAGCGGTTCCAGTACGAGGATGGATCTTACAGGTTGCACACGACTATGTGCAGCCTGCTCTCACGGATCTCGTGAAGGAAATGGATGATATGACACGGTCAATTCAGGAGAGGAATGGTACACTGCCCGACAGAAGCAAGCATTCAATGGATAGGAAAGGACTACACAGTGCCTTACCTCGGTCAGTATGATCCTATTCAAGGGAAATTTGACGACAAGATCGACATGGATGTTGCCAGGAACGAACGATTGTGCCGTCGGATTATTCTCGACACATCAACCGGACCCCATGCTTCCGCACGAATCAAGCCAGTCGAACAGCTGGTGTCGGCGCTTGATGTGTTAAAAGAAGAGGCTGATTTCCTCATGCGCGACCAGCTGTGGCCTCCAGTCGACTACTACGAGAAACAACTCGATTTTGATCTCCGGAGGTTCGAGTTTCTGGTCGTCTTCTGGGAACAGCTGAGGAGTTTGGGAATCTTCGTGCCTCGTGAGGAAGAGGGCAACTAGCGACAATCAACAAATATCGGCTTTCGGGTCACATCAGCGAGGCAATACGGGGTCCATGGGAGGGCTCCTGGTCAAACGTGCATCAGGATGGTCCATATTCAGTGAGTGGCTTGTAGAATTCATGCATGACCATGCCATGTTCGCGAGATGGCTGGAAGAGCGATGGATTTGCGTCAGCTCAGGACGACGTCATTACAAACCGGTCTTTGAATTCTTGCTTGATGTGGACCTTGGTTCACGGGTTCATACTCTTGTGTCACGATAATTTTCGATCCATGGAAAGCTCCGGACAATCTCATTGACTCTTGCTGCTGTCAGACTGTGACTGCTGCTTCTGTCCTCTTCACACGACCCTTCCACTTCCAGAAGTTAATGCAGAACCATTGGCAAGTACATATCTGTGTGCTTGGTATTATTCACTGCTGTTGCCAATTATCCTGCATGCGCGCTCTGCGTTGGAAAGTCTCCATTCATTGTTCACTCTCGGTCACAGACTGGCGCAGATATAGTCGTAGCTTTTTCTTAAAAGTGCGCTTGCTCTCATTTACTTACACAACAACATCATTATGGACCCCAAGGCCACAATTTCGGACTCTGACAACAGAATTGCTATGGCACGGCAACCTTCGATGTGCCGGTTGCTCGAAAAACTTCCCTTTGATATCCGCGCTATCATTTACAAGGAGCTTTTAACTGCTCCCTACACCATAGGGATCGAGATCGATCGATCTAGGGCTAAACAGCCAACCTTTTTACTCGATTTACTCAACTCCGAGCCTGAAGAAGACTACTGGAGCCTGGACGAGAAGGAAGATGAGCAAAAATCAGACAAGATTCCCATTCTGTTTCCGCAGCTTCTGGCAACCTGCAAACGCATCTATGAGGAAGCGCTGCCGACTCTCTACGGCGACAACACATTCTGCTTCTACAAGCCCCAATGTGCTCTCTGCTGGCTCAACATCATTCCTCTCCGCGGTCTTGCAAAAGTTCACACCCTAGTTCTTTGCGTGCAAGTGTGGTATTTCAATGCCGCCCCGGGTTATGGAGAATTATCCGTCACAAACCGTCTATTGACACTGTAGACGAATTGTTTCAGTACGTGGTTGACGACCACCTCGATCCTTGGGAGGAATTCTTTGACAGACTCATTACATGGGGAAAGGGTCTAAAGAATTTGCAGCTACACTTTGATACATCGGCGCACACCACGAGATCTCGGTTGGGTCATTTTCCCTCGGATTATCCGCGATTAAAGTGGAACGACAAGAGTAGAGAAAACCCACTGCATACTAGGTCGTGGATACTACAGATTCGCTTCTTCCACTCCCTCAGCAGGTTCCGGAATCTAGACTCGATTCACATCCGGTTCTCGTATCCTTCACCAATCCCCGAATGGTTGACAAGGAAGACTAACATATAGGTCACAGTCGATGACCAAGAAAAATTAGCTATCAAATGGGGTTTGAAACCGATAGTGGAACGAGCGAAGCGAGAGATGGAGGTCCTCAATATGAGTAAAAAGAAGCGAGCGAAAGCACTCGCAAACGGCGATGGTACAAGGGAAGTAACAGTTGATGAATGCATTGAGCTCGATCCTGGGTGCGGGTTTTTCTACACTTGTTTTGAGGACGTGGAAGAAGCCATTGCGTTCCAGGACGAGCTTGACGCGCTGGGAATTAGCGATGGTATTGATCGACCATTTAAGGACAATGGAAGTATCGATTGGAGTGACGCGAATAGCAACTACGGTAGCAACTACGGCAGTAACAGTGGCGAAGAGGACGAGGAGGTGCAGGAAGATACCGAGGTGCTGTCGGAAGCCATTGGCGCGTGGCAACTGGGGATAGTGATCTAAACGAAGGGATATCCATAACCATAAACATCAAACCCAGAAGGATCTGGAAATTCCCAAAGGTGGCATGGAAAATGTCGAAACATTCCTCCTAATGGGCGGAAGGATGGATTCCCCGGAAACCGTTGATGAAGATCTGTAAGCGTGAGCCTCAACGAAAAGTTTTTGCATATAAACAGTCTTCGGCGTGTCCCAGTAGTAGTACATTGGCAGCTGGCTCGCGTTGAGATTCTCATTCTTACTGATTCTTTGAAATGAACGTGTATAAAAAAAAATGAGAGTCGTTAATCATCATCAACTTGATCGATATAAAGAAAAAAATGACAAAAAACGAGCGCCTCCTGCCTTGTGTTCGCCAGGTTCGAACCAATGCCCCTTGTAAACTTCGTCCTATCTTGACGCACCTGCTAGAGGTGTTCAAGGGATTCAGACATTCGGTAACGATTGATTGCTGGCCTTATGCCCACTCGGCCATCATCGGTTCGCTCGATGAATATTGGTGTTGATTCAAAATTTATATAACGTTAGTAAAAATTCCGAGTGCGATGCGTTTGCTGAGAGGCGCGAAACGCGACACGTGACACTGGCCACGACTTCTCGCCGCGACTTCCCCAACTTTCACGCGTTTTACTCAATGACGTAGCCAAAATCACTGACGATGGTAAACATGCCGCGCCTGTACATCTCGACTGCATGCGTACCTTTACAAATGAACCACAAGCCAGCCCTGACCAAAAGCCCCCCCAACAAGCTCTAGCTAAATTTCTTCGCATCTCCGGCATACCAGCATTCTGAAAATACGAAAAGAGGACGAATTGAGGATCTTAGAGGCAATCACATCGAGATATAGAACATGCAACAATATATGGAGGAAGTATACCCTCCGGTACTCCATGGCTCGTGGAGGAGAGAATCCATGGAACCGAGAAAGAGCTGGGAAACGTTTATATTAAGGATGGACGGAAAGCCTGGGATATTGAAATAGACGTCCATTTCTGAGGACGCACGTGAAGGGAATGATACCATTGGGTCCCACAACTAGGTCAGGGAGGTGCCCAACAATGCGCAGTTTCGTGTTAGCTCTCCGAAGTCATCGAGGCGCAGTGTCTCATACTAGACATGAAAGACAGTCTGGGAAATGGAGCGGCGTGGACAAGAGAGCACTTCAACAATCCTTACACCACACCGCTCGCAGCCGGCCCAGCTCCCACGATTCCCACAACTCATCTCCGAATCCTTCAAACACCGTGTACCGCAATCTCAACCTCACGATCGCGCTTAGCTACGAAAGCGCAGATCTCACGTTTTCCAGCATATCCCCAGATTGCGCCCGAATGCGCCAGCCGCTTGCGGCAAGGCACCCACAGCCTCGTCCAACCACAACGCCGCCCTCAAATAGTCGACAGCCACTTCTCGCGCGGTAGGGCGCATGAGCCAGCCACGCCCCCCGAGCGAGCTTAAATCGTAGAATAGAAGGCCCTCCTCGATCAAGACAGATCTGGCGAACTCTCGAAAATAAGACACATGTGTAGGGCTGGCGCGCGCGGCACCACACAGGAACATGGACAGGCAAGACTGCGCTCGCAGGTGACCGACGAGAGTGAGGAGCACGAGAGCCGATGCTCGCAAAGGAGCGCGCGAAGGAGGGATTGAGCTGTGTGTCCCAGACACGAGCTCCACTGCGCACGGCGTATTCCCCCCAGCCAGCCAGCCTCGCATCTCGCGCGACTCCGGCCCAGTGCCGATATAACAACACCTCGCACTCACGCCCTCCACTACATCCCCCTCTCCCTCTCCCTCTCGACCCTCTCGATCTTCTCTCACCCTCTCAAACCAAAACAATGACCCTACCACCAACCCACCCCCTCCAAACCCCCCTCCTAGCCCTCCTATCCACAACCCTCCTCACAACCTCCCTCCTCACCGCCGGCCTCGCCCTCGCCAGCACGCTATCTTTATCCTCGCACCTCCCCTCCCCAACCGCCCTCTGGCTCCCCACGCCGCAATGCAACTCGGATCAGCAAGAAACATGCTACATCACCCTGTCCGCACGCACGATACGCAGCCCAACCGCACTTACCCTGTTCAGCGCCGCTGCGGGCTTGGTGGTGGCGCTCGTTGTGGGTGTCGGGGGGTGGAGGTTGGGGAGAGAGGGAGAGTTTGTGTCGAGGGTAAGTGGTTCCTTCTTGTCATTCATGTTCTGTGGTGCTAATGCCAAAATGCAGCAAGCTAAATCCCGCATCGCGCTTTCCCTCTTCGTGCTCGGGTGCGTGTACGTTCTGGCGGCTGTCGCGACGGCCGGGTATGTGTTTGTACGGGAGCAGACGCAGTCGCGGTTCGATTTGTTGGCGTATTATGGAGATACGTTTGAGGGCCCGTTCACGAGGGAGGGGTGGGTTTGTGGGCTGAGTGTTTTTGCGGAGGAGGTTGTGGAACTGGAGTGGGCGAGGGGGGCATGTAAAGAGGCGAGAGGGGGAAGGTGGGGGTGTGTTGGTGAGGCTGTGGTTGGGGGGTTGGTAGTGGCATGGGTGGCGTGGGCGTGGTGGGAGATGAGGGAGGAGGAGAAGGGAGAGAGGGGGATGGAGATGGTTGGGGAGGGATTGTGAAGACCCATAATGGGGAAGAGGACAGATGGAGGATCCTTATGTGTGTGAGACTGTTGATTTGACGGTGGAATGCAAGGTCCTTTGCGACCTTCCCTTTCGACCTGCTACCTATATACCCCAAGATACCCATGATCGTTTCTCAAAAGGGCCAACGATACGATGCAGCGTGTACTTTGCGCCATGTTATTACATCCATCTCTTCCGAACCGTGATCAAACCCAAACCTTGAAAGCGCTAATATTACAACAATTACTTGGATAACAGAGACCGCCCTGATAACCGAGCCCGCGCATGCTATTTTTATATACCGTCCCGATGGTCTTGTGGCGCCGCACAAGCCATTAACATATCATTAAGTCGTCATGTCAACCGCATCCAGGGATTGCTGGAGCAGAGGCTGTATCAACAGCAGAATATCCTTAACTTGGTTTCCTTTGATCAAGGGAGCTGACGTGGTGAGAAACCACCACCGCTCAAAATCAATAAAGCACAAAGCTGAGCAGGCCCAAGAGGATTGAAACAAGAAGACTCTTGGTTTCCAGGGGCTTCGTTCTAGTGCTTGCCCCCTTGGCGCTTGTTTGGGCTGCGCCACCGGGCTGACCAGACGCTCCAGCGCTCGCAGACCCGGTTCCTGTAATCGTTTGACTCCGCGTCGTGGTGGCTGGAAATAGAGTCTCAGTAGTAGAATGGCTCGCGCTGCCGTAAATGAGCTCAGTTGCACCCGGGGCAAGGCTGATTGTCGTGCCGTCCACCGTGATAACACCGCCTGGAGTCAAAGTCTGCCCACCGATGATGAAGGTCGTGCCGCTGATGGCTATGTAGGTGGACGAGCCAATTGTTAGCAGCGGGGCATTTGTGATGGACGCCGCGTTGGCTGACAGCATTGTTGTTTGTCCGTTGATGACCAGCGCTGTTGCCCCTGGCGCGAGCGATATCGTTGTGTCGCCGACAGTGATCGCACCGCCGGGCGTGAGAGTAAATCCTCCGATTTGATAACTTGTACCGCCCCCGGGAAGAGCAGTGAAGACCACATCCCCAATGGTGAGGGGAGGTGCCGTGATCTGAGCCTCAGGGTTGAGGACAGATGTTGCACCGTTGACGACGACGAAAGATGCCGATGGCCCAAGCGATAGCGTGGTACCGTCAACAGTAATTTGCTGACCAGCAGGAGCGAGTGTCTGGCCATTAATAATGAACGAACCTTGGCTTGCTGCGAATGTAGAGCCGCCTACAACTATTTGCGGACTCCCTGTAGCAATGGGAAAGACTTGCGTTGAGCCACCAACTACAGCGAACGACGCTGAAGGAGCTAGCGAAATGCGAGTGCCGTCCACCGTAATTGCTTGCCCAGGAGCAAGTGTCTGGCCCCCGATAACGAACGAGGAGCCTGGAGCTGCTGTGAATGTGGATCCACCGAAAACGATTTCGGGGCGTTGCGTCCCTACTGGTGCCGCGGTGGGGAAGACTTGTGTTGAGCCTCCCACGACAGCGAATGATGCAGACGGACCAAGACTGACGACTGTGCCGCCTATCGTTACTGCCGGCCCACCAGGAGCAACCGTCTGGCCTCCAATAACAAAAGAAGAGCCGGGATTGGCTGTGAAGGTAGATCCGCCAACGACAATCTCAGGGCGCTGTGTGGCTGCTGGCGCTGCAGTAGGAAGAACCTGGGTCGAGCCTCCCACAACGATGAATGATGCAGACGGACCGAGACTGACGGCTGTCCCACCGACCGTGACCGCCGACCCTCCAGGCACGAGCGTCGCTCCAGGAGAGACAAAGAACTGGGTAGCAGCATTGGCGGTAAGGGTGGTAGATCCGATAGTGAGAACTGGTGGCGGTGCAGGGTTGTTGTTCGCAGGAGGAACCAGGACCTGGGGCAGTCGGGATGTCGTCGCACCAATGACAACAGCAGTACCCGAGGGAACGAGAGAGACTGGGACATCACCCACAGTGATGGGCGGCGCCCCCGGCGTCAGTGTCTGAGAGCCTACAACAACAACGGAACTGGGCCCAATGACGACTGGATTAGTGCCAATAGTCCCCACAGTCCTCGACGTAGGCTCTGGGCCACTTGGAGCTTGGCCAGGGCTCTGATCAGCGTGGTGATCGTTGGGTCCAGAGCTAGTCTGTTGCGGGTTGGGTGGTTTGTTCGTCAAGCCAGATGCAGTCTGCTCGATCCTAGGTGGCTGAAAGATGGGAAGATCCATGGTGATTGGTTTGGCAGTTGGTCTTCCTGTGCCTTGCACGTGCACGTCGTCTGTCTGT
The DNA here is from genome assembly GCA_010093805.1 of Polyplosphaeria fusca. Taxonomy (NCBI): domain Eukaryota; kingdom Fungi; phylum Ascomycota; class Dothideomycetes; order Pleosporales; family Tetraplosphaeriaceae; genus Polyplosphaeria; species Polyplosphaeria fusca. The sequence continues at coordinate 64,930 of ML996250.1, read as the reverse complement.
GATGGCTTATCTAGTCCCAGTACCGAGGATTCAATATGCACGATGAACGGATTCGCGTGCACGATATTGATGTAGTTAAAGTCCACGACGTACACAACCGTCACTGTAGCCTGGACAGTGCCCGCCGCGCACAACGACTGGGGAATCTGCTGCAGGAATTCATCAGGCACGGTACCGGTTGCGACTGCGAGGTCTTCGATGCCCTTCACCCAGTAAGGCACAGCGTATGGATTGGGCACGCTGAATGTCTGCGTAGCCGTGGTACCAGAAACCACAGACTCGACCTCATAGGCCGAGAAGTAGAGGACAGGGGTGGACGAGGTGCTGATATCGTCAGCCAATGGCCAAACAGGCTATTGTGAATTTGTTGACTTACACTGCAGCCGCACTCCCATTGGCTCCTTGGATCACAAGACTTGCAGGATCTGACGCGGGTAAATAGTCCAGAAAGCTAGCCGCTGGTATGAGATTATTTGCTGGTGGGGTGATGGTGGGCAGTCGCGAGACAACGCTCGTAATTGTCGCGGAAGGCGTGACCGTGTATTCGTCAAAAGCAGTCCACGTGAAGCCCCAGTCGGTGTCGTAGTAGACAGACTCGGTGTAGGGGGCTTCGGTGGCGAGGATGCTGTTCAGGTCAAACGTATCGGTGTTGGGCGTGTTGGACAGCCAGGGTTCGGTGAAGTTGCCCACGCTGTGAGGGGCCTGGGTCATGGTACCGAGGGGCCAGGCAAATGTCGCTGCGAACCACCAGTCGATGGTTCCGGAGGGGATGTTGACGGTGCATGGTGGGCCTGTGTCATTCTTCGGAATCGAGGGTCCAATGGTGCCCTGGTCAGTTGGCCTTGGACGTCCCCCGCGGTCGGTGGTCAGGATCCCTGTCCCGGATGCAACGAGGGGATAGGGCGGCAGTTGGGTCGAGGGCGACGACGAGGAAGGTGTCGTCGACGGCGGTGTAACGAGTGGAGTGGTGGTGATGGTGGCAGCAGTAGCAGAAGAGGAACGAGCGGAGAGCGAGGTAGAAGTAAGGTTCCCATACGGCGCTGGCCATGGCTGGTATTAGCACAGGCGAACACGAGGATGAGGCTGCTGGAGGCTCTTACCAAGATCGGGCCCGCGCGGGTGGAACGGCTTAGAAACAACGACGGGCAGCGCGAGCGCGATTGCGAGTGCGAGTACGAGCGGAAACATGGCTCTGAGCAACAAACACCTCTTGCACCTCAGGCACCTCGCGCAGGCACTCGAGGCATCCGAACGAGCGTCGTCTCCCGGGCAATGGGGGAGGAAAATTAGATGATGGGCAGCAGGCGAGTCGAAAGGGGCTGGCAGGCAATTAACTCGGACGCGTGCAGCTCTGGCTCCGCTGGCTCCGCTGGCCAGCTCGAGCTAGGCCCATGTGTCGGCGAGGTGGTGCGGGTTGGTGTGGGTGGTGTGTGCCGCAAGCCAGCCGCCGCCGACGATTCCCTGTCGCGGGTGCGACGCAGCGAGGCGTGGTGCGAGTGGAGGGAGAGGCGACGCATCCAAATTGCCTCCGTTTATCCTCCCTGTTCCGCGCAGCCCAGCGCAGCCCAGGCCGCCGGCCCCCTGTCGCTCCGGTGCCACCTGTTCCTGCTCCCCCGCGCGCACATGACGGGCGCTCGCGGTGGGTGTGGATGGGCGGGGGCGGTGGGTGTGGTGGGTGCGGTGGGCAGCCATGGCGGGTGCCTGCCTGCGAGTGTCTGCCAGGGCCTGCGAGTGCCTGCTGCCCGCGTCGTCGACGTGCGCGCCCCAGATGCCAGGCCAGGCCGGACGAGCAGATGGCGGCATGAAGGGGCAATCAAAGGCGCCCACTGACTAGACTGACCAGCGCGCCACGTTGTGGGTGCTGCAGGTGAGCCTGTGAGGTGCAGGTGAGTTGCAGCCCCACGGCGAGGGCGACCGGCAGCATGGGTTTGCGATCGAAGCCTCGCCCATCCTCCATCCTTCGGGCCTTTTGCGCCTGTCCTTGATGGCCCGCCAGGCCCAAGACGGCCATTTCTGACGAGGCGCGAGTGGATGCGGCGCGGCCGCCGTCGTCCGCCGCCTGTGGCTCCTCGGACGCGGGCCACTGCTGCGGAGCGAACGACGGCGCGGCGCCGCTGCGCTGAAACAGGCTGTGGGGGAGCAGCAGGAACCCTCTCATCAGACTCATCTGGAGGGTAAGCCGCATGTATATGGATGGCGGGAAAAGCCGACCTGCCGGCTGAAAGGCCCGCCAGCAGCGAGCGGGCGGGCGAGCGTCGGGCTTCGTCGCGCCGTCCAGCACGCTGATGGTCGTCGTCGTCGTCCTGCTCGTGCTCGTGCTGCTCTGCTCTGCTGTCTCGCCTTCTTGCTGCCCGTCTGGCCCCCGGCGCCCGGCTTCTGCTCGCCGTCGGACGCGCAACCAACCCAGCAGCTGGAGCGAGGCCTCGCGCGCACGCCGATCCCTTCCAGGTTCCCGTGCGACTCTGCACGTCGAGTCGCGGCTGTGCGTCGTCGACTGCCGTCCAGTGCACCTCTCTGGGTGCACGCGGCTAGCGCAATCTGGCTGCTTGGCTCGCAATCTATCCCAACTCCTCACCCTCCGCCGTGGCCTCACCGTCGCTCGCCCGCTCTCTGAGGTCTGTCCCTGTGGCATCGTCAACCTCAATGGGGCGCTCCCGCGCACGCTGCACCCGCTTGTGATGACTCTCGCCGCCCGTCCACGCCCCCTATCGCCTGCCCATGGTCGCCCTCGCTCCGACCATGAGTCGCTCTCGCCGTGACGGCGCCGCCAGCTTCGTCGTGGCCCTCCTGCTGCTGGCGACGCTGGTACAGCCCTCTCTCGCCCTCGCTCACGCCCTCACGCCTCGCGGCGCTGCCAACTCGTCGATTCCCTCGCCCGTGTCCGTCGCCCCTACTCAGGAATGGGACGGCATCGACGGCGCCTGGAACACCTTTGCCCTGCGCGTCGGCGACCCGGACCAGTTTGTGCGTCTCTTTGTGTCGACGGCCAGCCAGCAGACATGGGTCATCCACTACCTCGCCTGCGTTGTCAACGATACCAACCCCACCACCAACGCGACCGAGGAGAAGGTCGACACTGACTGCTACAAGAGCCGGGGCCAGACGTTCAACATGACGGCCTCGGCGTCGTGGGACCAGATTGGCTTCTACCAGTTGTGGACAGAGAAGAACATGGGGTTGATGGGCAATGGACAGTACGGCTACGACACGGTTGGCTTCGGCCAGCCAGGGGAGGAAGGCCCGACGCTCGACAACACCACCGTGGGCGCCCTCGTCACCGACAACTTCTGGCTGGGACACTTTGGCCTCAACGCGAAGCCCACCAACTTCACCGCCTTCACCGACCCCTCCCCCAGTTACATGACCTATCTCTTCCAACAGAAGCACATCCCGAGCCTGTCGTTTGGCTACACTGCCGGCGCGCAATACCGTACGTCGTTGCCCCTCCACACCTGACCCCACTCCACTGACCTTCCCTAGACCTCAACAGCGTGCTGGGCAGCCTCACGCTCGGTGGCTACGACGCGTCTCGCTTCATTCCCCACGACGTCAGCTTCGGATTCGCCCCTGATAATGAGAGAGACCTGGTCGTGGGCGTCGTTGGCATCACGGCTAACAGCGCGACCAAGAACAAATACGACCTCCTTGCACGAGATCCCTTCACCATATATGTCGACTCGACCATCGCCGAGATGTGGCTGCCTATCGAGGTTTGCGAAGCGTTTGAAAAAGCTTTTGGTCTAAAGTACGACAACAGCACCGAACTCTACCTCGTCGACAACATTACCCACCAACAGCTGTTGGCCGACAATGCTACCATCACCTTCAGTCTTGGACAAAAGTTCGCTGACAACGACACGATCGACATCACGCTGCCTTATTCTGCATTCGATCTGACGGCCATGCCACCTTACAAAGGAATACAAGACCCTTCGCCCTTCTTTCCCATCCGACGAGCAGAGAAAGAGAACCAATTTGTGCTAGGACGGACGTTTCTACAGGAGGCGTACCTCGTGGTCGACTGGGAGCGCCAAAACTTCTCCCTCTACCAGTGCTCTTGGATATTGGACCAACCAAAGGACATTGTTCCCATCATCTCGCCGTCATTGCTCGGCGACGGTCAGGATGGCGCAGGAGACGCATCGTCCAAGCATCTGTCGACGGGGGCCATCATCGGCATCGCCATTGGTGGCGGGTTCGTGTTTGCCCTGATTGGGTTTGGGCTTGCTTGGTGCTTCTGGAGAAAGAAACAGAAGCGACACCTTGCCAAAGTGAAGGAGGAGTACGAGGCCAGGGCCGCTGCGGCTGCCAAAGAGCCGCCGGCGGAGAAGAAGGAAGAACCTCCCCTGTCGCCTATCCAAGAGGTACCCGAGGAGGTGGTGACAAACGTGTTCCCCAAGGCTGAGCTACCTGGCGAGTCGCTCAACAGGCCCGAGCTCGACACGGACGCCAAGGGTTCCGCATCGCCCAACAGCTATGGCATGCCAAGCCCCGCCATGGAAGTGGAGAACACGGAGCGACAGATCTTCGAAATGCCCGGAGATATCCCGACGCGATCAGAGGCCGACGGACGGCAGCTGTCAGAGAAGGAGTCGATGATGGTCCGGGAGAGAATCTACAACGGCGTGGACCCAAGCAGTCCCACGTCGTCGCCGGTGTCTGTGGAGCCACCGAGGAGACTCGCGCCAGTGTCGCCTTCGGAAGTTAGCATGGTGAATAGGAGAGCGCCAGACGTGTCGCCGACGACGCCGCGAACACCGACGGACGGTGCGCTGCTGGAGTCGAGCGACACCTTCTTTCAACCTCTTCGTCCGCGGGACGGGCGGTCGCTGGGACACGACGACACGCTCCTCTCTCCCATCTCGCCGCTGGAGGGGTCGACGGACAGCTCGCGGCGGCGCTTCTCTTACGAATTCCCATGAAGACAAAAGTTGCATCACATCTGACATTTACGGCTGGCGTTGTCACTCTGGGCGGGACTGTTGCTCTTATCGGGCGCATTGGCTCGAAACTTCTGGCGTTGTACTCGGGGATGATACCTTAGCGTTTTGCATTTGGGCGGGCGGGAACATGAAGATCTTAGATGAGCGATGGCATACATGGGACGGCAGCTCCCTCATCTCTGCTTAATTTCCTCTGTGAATAGTTTCTCATCAGCATAGCATGGCCAGCGACGACTCCGCGCGCGCGCATGGCATGGTAATCAACAAGTCGAAATCGAGTGTTATGGTTAAACGTGATGGATAACGATGAGCAGCACAGAGCATTCATATGTACGTCATGTCCAAGCACACACCGCTGGCTCCGCAGCTGAAAGCGGTCAGCTTGGACGTCGGGGAGTGGGCGAAAGCGCCGCCTGTGGCCCAAAGCGGGCAAGCGGCATCAGACAGCGTTCTGACACGCCGTAAAACCCCACCAGAGGGGGCAAGGCAGACAAGAGACGATGCGTCCCGACCGCCATTGCCCTTCTTCAGCGCCGTCCGTACTCTGCTCGAGCCTGTAGCTGGTAGTTGTGCTGTCCACGTCCTGTCCACGTCCTGCACACGTCCCACCCTCGAGAAGCGCCCCGCCCCGCCGTCTTGGTGCCAGTCATCACGCCCCTCACCCAGCCTGCTAGCCCAGTCGCGCGCGTAGAGCCAGCCCTATAACTCCAAGGCCACCTGTCGCCCGTCCTACACTCCTCCCCAGACGCAGACGCAGTCGCAGACGCACACTCTGAACGCTCGTTTCCATTCCCCCCTCCCCACTCGCAAGCCATGTCGGAGCTACAGAACCGCAAGATCTTCAAGGTCTTCAACCAGGAGTTCGCAAGTCCACCCGCCCCCGCCGTGCCACTTCGGGCCTCCTGACCGGCTGCAGATTGTCGACGAGAGATACAATGTGACCAAGGAGCTTGGGCAGGGTGCCTACGGCATTGTCTGGTACGAGATGCTGCCAGCCTGCTCCGTCGACCATGGACTGACGAGAGCCTCCCCTGCAGCGCCGCCACCAACAACCAGACGGGCGAAGGCGTCGCCATCAAGAAGGTCACCAATGTCTTCAGCAAGAAGATCCTGGCCAAGCGCGCCCTGAGAGAGATCAAGCTGCTCCAGCACTTCCGAGGTTTGTCCATTGCCATTGCACCCGACGGCACACGATGAATGCTGACTCCACCAGGCCACCGCAATGTACGACCATGCCCTACCATATCCTACCCGCCCCCAGAGTCGCACTGACGTCGAGTCGCAGATAACCTGTCTCTATGACATGGACATACCCCGCCCAGACAACTTTAACGAGTGCTACCTGTACGAGGGTACGGCCTGCTGCAGACAAACGTTGCCTAGGACGCGTCGCTGAGATGACTACAGAGCTCATGGAGTGCGATCTGGCGGCCATCATCCGCTCTGGCCAGCCCCTCACCGACGCCCACTTCCAGTCCTTCATCTACCAGATCTTGTGCGGCCTAAAGTACATTCACTCGGCCAACGTACTGCACAGAGATCTCAAGCCCGGCAATCTGCTCGTCAACGCCGACTGTGAGCTGAAGATTTGCGACTTTGGTCTGGCACGAGGCTTTTCCATGGACCCAGAGGAGAACGCGGGGTACATGACAGAATACGTCGCCACCCGGTGGTACCGAGCACCAGAAATCATGCTGAGCTTCCAGAGCTACACCAAAGCCAGTACGTGCACTTCTTCTTATCGCCCCTAAAATTAGAGTCGCACCAATGCCTTGCTTGCGAGCTGCATCTCTAGATGGCGCAGGGTCCGCCTCTATTAATAGCCCCCACCTTTAGTAAACCGGTTTCATGTATACCACGCCTCGACTAACCATGTGTAGTCGACGTGTGGTCTGTAGGATGCATTCTCGCCGAGCTGTTGGGCGGAAAGCCCTTCTTCAAGGGTCGAGACTACGTCGATCAGCTGAACCAGATCCTGCATTACCTAGGCACGCCCAGTGAGGAAACGCTTTCTCGTATCGGCTCGCCTCGTGCCCAAGACTATGTGCGCAACCTTCCTTACATGCAGAAGGTTAGCTTCCAGTCGCTCTTCCGCCAGGCCAATCCCGATGCCCTCGATCTGCTCGACCGCATGCTCGCCTTCGATCCTTCGTCGCGTATCTCTGTCGAAGAAGCTCTCGAGCACCGGTACTTGCACATCTGGCATGACGCTTCTGACGAACCTTCCTGCCCAACCACCTTTGACTTTCAATTCGAGGTGGTTGAGGATATTGGCGAGATGAAGAAGATGATCCTCGCAGAAGTAAATCGTTTCAGGGCTCACGTGCGCATGCAGCCAGGCGCCTCGAATGCAAACCAAGGACAACAACCCGGCCAAGCGGTTCCCATCCCAAATAATTATGACAGGACGGGCTACGACAACCCGAGGCCACAGGAGGCCATCATGCAGGATACGTGGCAAGGGAGCGATTTGGAGAGGGACCTGCAAGGCTTGGATGGTAGCAGAGCCCGATAGACGGCTTATCTAGGTACATTTCTATCGACTAGGTGGTGTAGATGGGTGTGATGTGAAGAGGAAGATGTTTCGGGTAGTTGAATAGTGGAGACCTCTATCTAGATGGATGGCCTAAATCTCAGTAGTGGAGCGACATACCCAGCGGACATGAGCACGAGACCACATTTCCTTTGTATCTCTCGCTGTCGTCTGCGACGAGTGTGGGTAGATTGCCTCTGTATCTCCTTTATGACCCCAAATATCACGATAAAAAATGTTCCCAAATGTCTCACTGTCCCCGCGTTTGCAGCCTCCGCCTCCTCCTCCTGACTCGTGCTCACTTGTTCCCCCGCATGTGAATCTCTATACAAACCCGCGCTGCAACCCGAATCCGAGATCTTTCTTCATCCCCTTCGCACATGCTCATCTACCATATAAACTACATCCCCACTAACCCCGCCTTGCATCGCATCGCATAGCATAGCATATGCCATCCCCTCCTCCCGCCCCACCCAAACCCTCCAACCAGGCTCCCCTCCTTCCCGTACCCTTGGTTCCAACCTCTAACCTCTCTTGCGCGCCCCCAAAAATGCCCGGTCGTGCTTAAGTCGCTTTTCGTCCAAAGAACCCTTCGCCCAATGCTTCTACGGTAGCTTGCAAGGTTCTCCATGCTGGAATCAGCGAGTCGGCAGCGCGCGGAGTCGGCTCCGAAGGTTGGACGGATCGGACGGGATGGAGAATGGTACGCTAGGGTTAGGGCGGCGAGGGAGAGGGGCGGGGGGCGGGATGAGGTGGAGGATGGTTTGCGTGGGGCGAGGGGAGAGGGGAGAATCGAAGGGCAGGGAAGAGGGTGTTTGGGTTTGGGTGGGAGATGGGATGGGATGGGGGAAATTAGGTTCTATGAGGGGGGAAAGGAGAGGGGATTAGGGTTTGGATTAAGGATAAGGTTGTTCATAAAGTTGTTGGGGGTTTGGAGAGATGGACGGGAAGTGTGTGTGTTGGAGAGTTTGGGGTTAGTTGGGATGGGGTCTGATGGGGGAGGTGAGCTTCGAGTAGTAGATTTGAATGCTGGGTTTGGACAGGGTCAGGGAAGGAAAAATTCGGCGGTCGGTTTGTGGGGATGGAGGGGAATAAGGAAAAGATGGTGATCGTACCTTGATCGAAGGGTTCGCACCTCCTGCTGAGGGTGTGGGAGGGAAGATGGAGATCTTGTTTTGGATGATAGATAATAACGATGAGTGGCAGTTCGCAACACAATCTGTCGATGTACGGTCGTTTTTCATTAAAGACTACTATCATGAGGAATATCGTATCTGGATATCTTTTGGAAGCGAACAAGGGCCACGCCAAACATGCCTTTAGGTTTTTCCGTCTTTACATCATCCACTTTACACACACATCCTACCCAATTCTCAACCGTCGAAAAGAAAATGGAACTGGGAATAGGCGAGCTAAAACATGCCCGTGGTATCATACTCTCCTCCTCTCCTCCTCTCCTCCTCTCCCTTTCGTTTCACTCGACATGAGGGAACCGATAAAATCTTAGCCACTAATAAACGATTCTGTCCTCCCAGATGGGAGCGTTCGTAGCGAAGCCCTGATCGCCCTCCTTCCAGGCCACCTTGTTCTTCTCGTTAAATGTGGCTTGTTGATCCGTGATCGTCAGGCCGTTCACGGCCTTGGACGTGTCTCTGACCTCGCGCTCTGAGATGCCCATCTCATCCTTCACAATCCACAGGATGGGAGTCGGGCTCGTCACGGCGGGATTAAAGTAGGCGCGCTTCTGAATCTCGATCGGCAGGGGCTCCTGCGCCTTGTGGTAGAACTGGTCGAGTGACTTGGACAGATTGGCCACGGAGTTCTTCTCGGGATTAATGATGCGGGCAACGAAACCAGGGATGCGGGTCGGTTTGGGTGGCTCGACTGTCGAGCTGCCGTTCGTGGCCAATTTCTCAGTGGGCATGCCGGCGCCGTCGGTCTGGCCAACACCATCCTCGATGTGGCTATGTGGCGTGGGTACGGGATCCGAATATGCGACGCGAGTCTCGTGGTGTTTGAGAGCCTGGCGGAGGATGAAATGGAACACGATGGTGGCACCCAGCATCACCGCCTCAATGACGAGCGGTCCGATAGCAGCGCGGTTATCAGCAACCGCGATTGCGAAGAGTCCAATGAGACATAGTTCAGAAATGTACACGCCTGTCGTCAATTGTTGAAGCGCGCGTTGATATGCAGCACCCTTGGTGTCAATGTTCGCCTCATAGGTGTAGAGGAAATTGTAACGGAAGGCGATGTAGATGAGCGACATGCCAACGACAGCGAACCCTAGGACAAGGGGCGCGATACAGGAATAAGAGAGCGCGATGACGCCTAGATTCACCCACTTGGGGAATTCGGAACCCCACATGGGTGCTGCGAAAGTGACGAGCTTTTGGAAGATCTTACGAGGGGTCTTCCCGGGAAGAATGCGGCCAAGCAGGACCACGGTGACAAAGCCACCGATGTTCAAAAGGGTGCCAGCAAAAGAAGACAGGCCGAAGAGAATAAAGTAGTTGATGTAGAAATTTGAGGCCGTAGGCAGGTTGGTCGACAGGAGGGTAATGGCGGTGGCAGGATTCTTGATGATTTCGTTCACCACGGACGTCGCTGCCGAGGCAAAAGTTGTAATGAGGAAGACCTGAACAACCTGGAAGGCAAAGTACCAAGACTGAGTCTGAAGCTCAATCTGAGTGAGTGTGACCCAGCCGGCAAGTTTGGCCAAGACTGCAATTGTCAGTAGGACTCGGCAAGTGTGTGGGGAACATACGTCTACAAAAGATTGGCACCAATGCCATCAAAACAGCCAACATGACGACGGGAAGGAGGCCCGTTACGACGCCGAGAATGACCTTGGGAATCTTGAGAATCCACTCAAGCCAAGAGAAGCGATCGGCCAAGTAGTTGATGTTGGAGACCAGGCCAACAAAAGCAACCGGGACAGCAAAGAAGATGATCATGACGGTGATGAAAGCGGTGGCGAGCAACCACCGCACCCAGTGCTCAGCAAGGCCAATGCGAAGGTTATTCCACACCACTTCCTGAGGAGTGACGCCAAGTTGGCGAGCCTGCATCTTTTTATTCGGCTTGGCCTTTCGGTTGTGCATCATGAGCCACGCGTCCTGGGCCGACTTTTGCGTGTCAAATTCCAGGAAGACTGCGCCAACGAGATCGCCGGCACCATTCCAGTGCTTGTCCTGCTCGGCCTGGATCTTGGGGATCAGCTCAGCAAGATGCTGGCGGCCATACTCAATTGTGTCGACCTTTTTGCCAATGAGGAACTTGAGCTTGTGGGTGGGGCGGTCCTTTGGGTTCAGCCATCGGGTGCCATCTTGAAGATCCTGCGCCTGGTACGCCTTCTTGCCTTTGGCAGCCTTGATGCGATTCTGATTGGCATCGCGCGAAAGTTGGACCTCGGCAGTCTCGAGCTTCATAGCAGTATCGTCGCGGTCCTCAACCAGCTTGGTGAGCTCTTTACAATTAGAGGCGACCCATGCGTGGATAACGCCAGGAAACATCTCGAACAGGGCGGTCTGAGTAAGAGCCTTGGGCACGCTGGTGAATAGAATGGTCCTCGAGGACAGACGGCTGGCACCCCATGGCGAACGGCGATATGCTTGTCGGATGTTGATGGCGTAGAAGGACTCGCGGGCGATGATGATCATGACGAGACTAAGGAACACGACCGACACCAACGAGTGGGCGTAGTAGCGGTTGGCTCTCGCGTTGGGGATATTGGCCATGGAAAGAAGGTCCAATTGCTCCTTGCCTCCGCCGCCCTTGGAAAGGTTAGATACAAACACGAGGTAATAGGTGGCTTCTTACAGTAGCGTTGACGGGGAAGAGGACGGGCCATGTGATGCAGCATCCCAGAAAGGTAATGATGACAATCAACTTGAAGTAGCGCACAAACAGAAAGCCGTCAATTGACGAGTGGTCGAGAATGTACTTGTCGTCAACGCGGCGCAGGTCAGTGATCCATCCGAACAGGCCAGGACTGGGTTGGGGGGTGCGGCGGCTGGACTCAATTAGCTTGCGTGGGGTGCGTGTGATTGCGACAGGGCGTACTGCTCGCTCAAGCTATCAATGTACGTCCTCGGGGCATAAACTCGTCGGAACTTGGGGCGAAAGATCATAAACAGGACGATGAAGATGATGGCGATGAGGAGATTGGGGACCAGGGTCGACACGAGGCCGGAGAGCGAGTTGGAGGAGCCGCGATTGCTACCAGGCTGGCCATCGTCCTGCGATCGACATCAGCGCAGATCGAGCGACGATTTGCATGGGGATGAGACTTACCCTGCGAAGCAGCTGCATGGGGTCCATGGTGGGCAATCGGGGTGTCGTCCAGGCGGGCGACGGAGAGGAGGAGGTCGATGGGGACGATGGAACGATGGGACGATGGGACGGACGATGAGGATGTTGCGCAAGATATGTACTGTACTGGGTAGATAGCGCTGGCAAGCCATGAGTTTCCCCTAACAACCAGAGCACGACCCCACGTCATCGAGGGCTGAAAGCTATCGGCCCGATAGGGTATGGCGCCCTCCCAGCCACGACGCGCTAACGTGACCTGCGTCCTTCACTGGCCGCCACGCGCGCAAAACCATCTGGACTCTCGCAGACTCGACGACGTGCCCGCGCCTCCCTGTGGCGACGCAAGCAGATGCATCGTGAATTGAACACCTGCTGCTGGGGGCCTCGGGCTCGCCGTGGACACGCTGCACGGTCGGCGACGCTGCCACGATCAGGGAACGCAAATTTCACGAGCAGGCCAAAACCTGGCACAACCCGCTCGGCTGTGAGTGGGCCGGGGAGCGCGCCGGGCCAGATACTGGACGCATTGATTCGCGCCTCCATCCCTGTGCCCATCTCCACAGCCGATATTGGCACCTGGCGCCTCCAGATCGAGCCCTCTCCCGTGCTCTCATCGAGGAGAGATGTTCTGTTGATCGCGCCTCAATTAGCTAAACAATCCGACCAAACGGATACATCACGGTCTTCCTCAATACATTGACACCTGCCGCGGACTGCAATCGGGGAAGTCATGATCTGGTCGATGCGACGACTCGTTCTGTTGCTTAGAGCTGGGCTGGCGTCACACACTCAACAAGTGCAAGTCTGTGACACCACCGATTCGGCGTCATCGAACCACCTTTCACCAAGGGACACACGAATCACACGACTCTGATCGCCTTGTTTGCAGCCGACTTGCGTGCAGCCGGCCGCCAGTCGTGGTCGTCGACATCGTCGCGCAGCCGCACATGTCGCACATGCAGTCCTTCCAAATCTCTTGAGCCACTTGGTATAGCCCATGAAACACCAGGTCGAAATTGCATAGCCTCTGCATTCGGCAAACGACTCCCACCTCCGCTGGCGAATGGTCATAGCATTGGAGTGAGGTTTCAGCTCGCATCCCCTGTTCAGCGATCCAAGGCCGCGTAGCATGACGGTCTAGACCGTCCCCGCGCTCTGCGGGCGCCAAACGGCTGTCATTTTGCACTGCCTCAGCCACACATCCCGTCAATCTGCAAACTCTACTGACGAGTATACAATTGTTCGTTTCTGGAAACTCGATGCGGGGAGGGTGGTGAGGACGTCCATCTAGCCAGACTACCTGTGGCTCAGCCATCTTCGCATGCGCAATCCATCACCTGCACCCTCTTTCTCACATCTCAAACTGCCCAACTCAATCTCTGCCCATTCCTTCTGCCGCTGCTCGTCTTCCCCCAAAGTTCTCATAACAAGCCTCTCAGTGTTTTCCTACGTCTCGCTGTCAAGGACCGTTCTGCTCTTTCCTCTCTCGGCCCCTTCATGCCCAACCTCAGCTCCCCTGTCCCTCACATTTCCATTATCTTCACACATCTACAATGATATCAGGGCCGCAGCTCAGAACATTCTTTCAGCTTTGATACTTCTATCAATTGTCACAGACTCTGTCCCAAGCTCTTGTGCTTGCAAGTCATCACAAAGATGGCAAACAGTTGAGCAGTATCTGAGATTGAGATTCTCCTTACGTGCAGAGTAGACATTCGTCTTGCTGAAAGAACATCCCGTTCACTTCAGCACATCCTCCGAAACATCTGTCACTCTTCACTCGTCTCATCAGGACTAGCACGCCCCGCCACCTACACACGATACTCGCCGAACCCCAGATGCTGCATCACCCCGTCCAGCGCGCCCTCACCTCCATCCTTCTTCACAGCACCACACAGCGCCTTCAGCGTCTTCTCCATCGTAGCCTTCCCGACCTTCTCCGCGTTGGCATCAACGATGGGGCAGTTCATATCGAGCGTAGCCACAGCCTTCTCGCCCAACTTATCCGGCGCCAAAATATCCTCCAGCCGGCGGAAAAAGTCTATTGAATCATTAGCTTTTGTCAAAGGAATGGGCAGCGTTCCATACCTTGAGGTGCTGACGTCTTCTTTTCGTACCAATGCTTGCCGAACCACGCTCGTATGGCGATCTCGCCTTGGAGTTGCAACGTCTGGTTCGACCCTACCTTCTGGTCTTGATGCTGGATGTCGGCGCCGGTGTTGTTGATGGCTTGGAGACAGAGGAGAGCGTCGTTGAATTTGTAGGCGAGTTTGCTCTCGCACAGGGCGATTCGGTCTGTTGGCATCATGGTGTTGACTTGCTCGGCTTGCTCAGCTGGGTTAGCTTGCTTAGCTTGGTTGGCTAGCAGCTTAGCTTGGTAGGCTTGCACAATTCGATTCCGAGTGGCCATGTTGAGAGGCAAATATACAGTATCTCCCACTGTTGATTCGCCCGGGCGCAGCATTGCCGTTTTGTCTGAACGGAAAGCTGGTAACAGGAGGGTAGTATATATGCTTGAGGCTCTTTGTTGACAATTTTCGGTGAATTTGAATCTCTCGCTCGACAGTGTGTTCGCGAAGGTACTCGTTTCAAGGCGAAGAGTGATCTAAGGCATGTGAACAATGCAAATGACCATCGCTAGTATCAAATGATGCTTTCACTGTCGACTCGTGTTCCTCGTCAGTCATTCTGTTGCAGGCACTCCTTCCAGCCTCTCCCTGAACGTGCTGGCATTTCGCACCAAACTACCAACCCCCACGACACCACACATACGCTCCACCACCCTCTTCATAACTACAGATCAACAACACCCCTTCCTCCCCTCACTCCCTCTCCCCCAACAAAGCATGATTATACAACCCCAACGCACGCAACACGTGATCCACCGCCTCCTCACCCCCCGCATCCACATACACAGCCCCAACAATCGCCCGTATCGCCGTCGCAAGCAACTTGTCCTGATCATCCACCTGATCCCTTAGCACCAACTGCATGGCTCTCACCAACCCCAACCTCCTCCCGCGCTCCGCCAGCGCGCTCTTACTCAACAGCTCCTTCTTTATCATCTTCCAATCACCTACACATACCATCAGCACATGCCTAGTTAAGAAAAGAAGAGGGCGGAAATACTGATCTGCCGCTGCGGATTCATGATCCACCACATTTTGCACATGAGGCTGGACATGATCGTTTTTCCGAGCGCGGCGAGCGAGATGTTCCAGTGCACGCGGATCACGTCTGTGTCGGCGCGGCAGAGACTGCGGAGGGCTTCGTCGGCGTGGGATTTGTTGCGGAATATGTAGTCAATTATGTATTCGCATTGCAGGATTTGGGGGGAGATTTCGTGGGGGAAGGATGTCATTTTTTCGGGGTGGAGGGTAGGTGTGAAATGCGAATGAGGTGTTGAATGGTTGATATTAGGCTAGAATAGGGACAGGAGGAGGGAAAGAGGGAAGGGTTTTTGTTTTTGAGGGGTGGGAGTTGGCTGGTTTAATGTGTTGGTTCGAATTCTATGCAAGCTGTGAAGTTTCCCCTTCACAAATGTCTTAAATAACTCCGATGGCCGTGAAGTGATGGCCCAATGATTGTCCAGACATGCCGATCTCAAAACCCCCCCCCCTCCCCCACAAAGCCAACCACCACATCCGCTCACTTCTCCTTCAAAAGACCCAGCGCCTTTGTAACTCTCACCGCCTCCTCCAATCCCCCATCTCGACTCACAGCCCCGACCAGCGCCTCCACCAGCGTCGCAACCATGCCCTTCGACACTTTTGGGTTGGTGTAATCCTTAATCACAAACTTATCCAGCCCGAGTCCGAGCCCCTTCTCCCCCAGCACATCATTCGTAATGTTCCTGTACTGCAATCTCGTCCAGTTGCCTTGTTTCCCCAGTCAGACTTTCATTCTCTTTATAAAACATCCATCGCACTTACCAGCAGGCGTGCCGGACTCGTACCAAGGCACCGATAATATGTAATTCAGCAAAGCATCGCCCACAATGGCTAGTCGGTTGTTTTTGGGTACCGAAAACATTTCTCCGGCGTAGCAGAGTGGTGTCGCACCGCCGTTCTTGGGATCTCCGCCTCGCATTTGGAGGGCTTCGAGCGCGATTGTCTTGTCTTTGAAGGTGTACTGAAGGATCTTCTCGAGTTCAGGCAGGAGATCTTCGGGGGTTTGGGGGTGGATGAATGGCATTTTGTCGGGGCGAAATTAAAATGTGAAGAATGTTGATGAAGGACGGAGGATTGGTGGCATAGTAGGGTTGAACGAGCAGAGAGTTTATAATTGAGTTGTGGGAAGGCTGTGGTGAGGGCGCATGAGGTTGTGCTGGTCACGATGTGGAGAAGTGTGGCTTGTTGATGTTGAGGGCTGGACTGTGCCGCACCAGCCGCGAAGGGAAGGGACGCTCGAGACGAATCGATGCTGCGGACATTCACTCTTGTATTTTACCTGGCGACTCAGGAAATAATTCGTAGCCTTAGTAGAAGATCAGCATACCTCAACCGCTGCGTCAAGAAAAACAGAGAAACATCATATGACTTTCACAAATGAACGACTCAGCGCAATCCTCGTGATATCGTTAGCCACTCCCTATTCTCTTTAGACTGTCTCACTTCTTCAAATTCTTAGACATACTATCACCCGGCTTGATTGTCTCGCCGCCCTACCTCACATTTCCCCTAACATCGTCGTTGCCCCCTTGCTCTTCCGCATAGATCTTGTTCTTATCCTCCGGTCCCCCAACGCCCTCGAAGTCCTTTGCCTTGTACAATCTATACATACTCTGTTAGCACAAAGCCCTCCTCGATCGACATGGAGTTAGGACGGCGTGTGATATGTACTTTCCAGTCCTAGGGTCAACATCCCCACCCTCATTCAATGGAATCTCGCCATTATCTCCTGCCCCCGAAGCCGCCGAGCCGCAGGTGACGTCGGCGCCAGGGAAATTGTTGCGAACGGACTCGTCGACGCCGGATTCCAGTGCTTTGTTAATGATCAGCGACAACGATTGCACGATTACAATAAGAATGGAGACATACTCGAATCAGAGGCTCCCTTTCCATGCCCTTTCAAATTTGTCGCAGAGTGCATGCCCTTCTCGGCCTGCTTTGCAAGGGTGAGCGGGTCCTGGTCTTCATATTCGCGCGACATGATTGCGGAGCTGAGGATAGTGAGAATCTGGTAATGTACGCGGAGATAATGAAAAAGTTTTATCGTGGAATTGATGTGTCGTATGAGAGTACTTTATGAAAGTCCCGTATGAGAGTTGCGTGGTATTGTTATATTTTGGAGTAAGTGATCGATGATGAAAGAATAATTCGCGACTCGGGCTTAACGTCACGTCGACCTCACTTTGCGCGAAGTAGACGCATCATCCAATCTTTGCGAGGAACAGTAATCAGAAATCGAGGGCGTACAGATAAAGCGGGTTTAAATATGGAACTGAAGAATTAGTCAATCTGCCCCGGGAGGGTACTGAGAAAGTAAGAGCTTAATCGTGATGCGCGCAAAAGTCGCTAAATGAAGTCGACGATCGAATGTGCCGAAGCAAATACAACTTCTGAGGATAGAACAGGTATCTAATATTCCGTGATACAGACGGACTCTTGAGAGTTGACCGAGAACGCCAAAAGACAGCATATTCATGCGCTGCCGAATGCAAATATGTAGGCTCGACTCACTGTAACAGGTGATTAGTTGAGCAAACAAAAGTCCAAAAATCCTCCCCAACCGGTACAATACACGATGCGCCGCTCTTAAATATGATCAAAGAAGTCCAGTTATCGGGGCTAGAAACCGTAGTTCCTCCTCCTCGCAGTGCCTCTTTGTCGGCCACCGCTTCCTGGACCAATGTCTATGCTTTGTAGCTCCAAGCTCAGTGCTGTCATATCTTCTCCCTGCGAAGGCTCCAGGGGAATCTTCGCTGGGATAGGCGGTGCAGCAACCGAATGCCTGTTACCGCCACTATAACCCGGGCTTCCGCCGTACCTGCCGGCATGCTCACGATCACGAATGGCCTGGGTATTCGGCATCGGGATATTCGACGGCGACGAATGCGTAGAAGGCGCGAAAGATGAAACCGGTCGCTGAGTCCGCTTCTGAAGCCTGTTACGGCCGCCCGAGCCAGGTGGGGTTGTCGAGTCGGCGAGGACCATGGCTCCTGCAGCACTCGGCGACGAATCGTAGTAGGACTGTCGCGAAGACACCAGGGCGTTTCCAGGGCTTTCGCTCGAGCCAATCTGCGCAGTCACAGCATTGCGAATCCGGTCGCGTTCCTTACGATCGCGCTCCCTCTGCCTCGCGGCCTCAATATCTCTAGCTCCAGCAAGCTGTGGCCTGTCTCGAACCGGGCGCTCTTTTTGAGGGCCCTTTCGCTCTGGCTCGGGCGCCCAGCTATCGAGCGGCAAATGGTCAGAAGCATCAATGACCCGTCCGCTGAAGGTTACAACTTGGCCCTTGTCGTTGACTTCAACATTGCCTCCATTGGTATCGTCTCCAGGCCCGTCATTTGCCCCAGGTTTCGGAGACTTTGACGCTACTGGGTTATACACGTCAAAGCTATCCGGATTGAAGGGAACACCAGAGAGCCTGCGCTCGCCAATATCAGCGCTCGATGGTGGCGGGCGCGGAGATACCGATTTACGTGTGGGCATACTACGCGCAGGAGGCCTCGACATGCGATACTCGTTCGAATGAGGGCTGTGCGTATTGCCTGGACTCACGGCGCGAGGCTTGATGATTGGCGCTGGGTCTTGCATAGGTGAGGTATGCCTCGGCTCCTGTGGCGACGGACGGGATTGGTAATAAGGAGATTCCGTGGATGGAAGGGTCTGATGATATGCCAAAGGGTGAGGAGCTGGTGGAGTCTCGTGCTGTGGAGGTGTCCGATAATCAGGCTCAGACAAGTGTCGTTGCCTGGGAGGCGTCTCATACGATGGAGGCGTCTGGTAGGCATTCAGATCCCTACCATCGCCTCGCACACTCATGCGATTGTCACGCGACGGGTCATACCCAGCCACAAGGCTGGACGGGATGACGGAGGTCTCCTGTCGTAATGGAGACGGCGCCATGGTATCGCGAGACACTGGCCGGCTCGTCGGCTGCGGTGAAGCTCTTGGGTGGGTGTAGCGGCGTTCTGTGGAATGTGGATGGCTATAGTCGCTAGGTCCGTAGGGTTGTGGAGAGGAATCATAGGGTGCTCGGGGAGAATCTTCCCTATAGCGCCCAACGTTGAGTGGTGGAGGAGCATCGCCATGGTAGCTTGGGCTCGGGGAGTGGTGATGCAGATTTATGGTCGAGGCACCGCTCCTGTGAACTGGCGGCGGGGGCGGGACATCGTCTTCGTCCTCCACCGTAGGCTGCATGGCACTTGGTCGTCTCCCATGAGTGAAATCGTGATCATAAGACGTTTGTGGATCGTAGCTGTGCATATTTTGATATGGATCGTGGGGCGGCGCGTGATCGTGGCCTTCTTCATTAGCGCGACTTGTCCTCAAGGGCTCGACATGGTAGGCCGGCTCGTGAAATGGGTCCTGTGTGGGCTCGTAATTTTCATGTGTATATGTGCCGTTGTACGCGTCGTTCTCATAGCCGGTCTGTGTTGGTACGGTCGGGGCCGAATAGGAGTGAAGAATGTTGGTCGGGTTCTGGGGGTGGCCTTGTGAGTGAAAGTCACCGTGCGACCTGGTGCGGTGTCCCAAATCGCGTGCGTGGGGCGGCAGAGGGTCAAGAGGCTGCATCTCGTACGGCTTTGGTGCTGCGTACGACATATCGAAGCCATCCTCATTGTAGGGGTGCGCGTGCTGGTTCGATCCAACCAAGGGCGAGCCATCTGGAAGGGGCCTCCTCTGCGGCTGGACGTCATGATGTTGGCTACGGCGTTGGTGGTGTGTAGGCGTGTGCTCATTCGGTCGCTGCTGTCGTGGAGGTGTGGGGTAGCCGCGAGAGCCAGATTGCGACGCGGGAAGGGGACGATGCTCTGGCGTGCCAGCAGCAGGCGACGCTCCAGTGGGGTCGTGAGGCAGCGGACGCCTCTTCACGGGAGCGCTCTCTCGTGGACCTCCGATGGACGGACTCTGACTCTGGCCTTCGGCTCGCGCGGCTGCCTTCTTCTCTGGTGCTGGCTTCTCAGCCTTGGGTCGAGTGTCGTAGTAGGTGAGCTCGATGCGGATCTCTCCAGCATATTTTCCCTTGCAATTGAGGCCATGCCAGGTGTCGCTCTGCCCGCCGCCCGGAGTCAGCACGTTCTCCAAGCTCACCCACGCCTCGCCAATCAGCTCCGTCTTTTTGTCATCGTTGAAGACTGACACCTTCAGGTTGTGATAGTCTGGCGAGTCGTGGACTGTGAATCGAAGCTCCTGATCCCTGGACACATATCAGCGAGGAAGACGTTGTCATGGAAATGCTGTACTCACCACCTGGGCGTCTGACCTCCCCGTTTGTCCGTATCCGTCTTCTTCGCCTCCTTGCCCAAGCGGGCAGCGCAGTAGGGATCCTGCTTCCCCATGGTCCGTCGGTTGGGGAGGTTCTTCGCCCTGTCTAGTATCACCACCAGCGTCCCGATCTCGGGGCCGTCCACCGTCATGTCGGAGAAGATGCCCGCCGTGTGCATGCCGCCGAGCGCCGCCACGTTTGCCAATTTGGTGACCATGGCGAATTGTGTGAGAGACTGGACCGCTATGGCTCGAAGATCGGGGTCGAGGGTGTAAAGAGGGAGGGGTGCGGGAGCAGCCTTGTTGATCAACGATGACGTTCATAAGCAGCAACAGTGGCAGTCAGGATGGCGGAGAGTCGAGGTAAATAACGGATTCGACTACGAGAAGCTACCAAAGAGCGACTACCAAAGAGCGACTAGCTGTACGCAGACACGCCAGAGGAGAGAGCGCGGAGGCGGCTGCGGTGGTGGTGGTGGTGGTGGTGGTGGTGGTGGAGCAGTTTTGTTTACGCACTCGAAGCAGTGGCTGGGGAAGCGGTGGCTGGGGCCGACGATGCGCGCACCAATCGATCTGCCCACCTCCGCAGTGGACCGGCGTAGTGAGCACAGTACCTTGCATGTGCGAAACACAAGTTACTTGGTCTTCTCTATTTCGAGCAGACAGCCCTATCAGCGCTCGCGTCGTCGTTCGCATGGCCTATGACCCGCCGAGTCGGGCGAGGCTGGTTCTTGTTGCCGGCACCCGCGACCGCGTCGCCCAACGTCACTGACCCGTCGCTGACAATGGACGCGTAAACGCCCGTATCATCCCTTCCGTTTCTATGGGTCTTCGCCCCATCGCCATCCGAAGTCCTACTCGGGCATGGTGGGAGGGCGGTGCGGTGCGGTGTTTGCGGCCGAAGACGAAACGAAGAGTCCAAATGACAATCCACCGCATGTCCAGTGTATCGACGAACCCCATATTCAATGTCATATCTGCCGCATTCTGATCATCCTTCGCTGCCAACGAAAGGTGTTAGTCCCGAGCTTGCGCAATCACGGATTTCGTCTTACTAGGATACCGCTGATCACCCGCTGGACGTACGTCCTCACCAACCACCGCTTTTTGTCCATCCAACCTGTCACCTTGTCTAATCCGGTCAATGGCTGTTCTGCGACATGGACGAGTTTGCTCGAGCCGGCCTGGAGGACAGTCTCGTCATTCGATACGCTCGAACCCTCCTCGCTCGCCCGTAACAAATCCATTGGAAACGGGAGTGCTGTCTTCTCCCGTCGACTTCATCTTGTGCACTTGCGTCGAACGGAGATTTGGTAATGGTTTTGAGAGTCGGGTAACGTGTTCACGGGAGCTGTTTCTTGACCAACAGTTTCGACGATGCCGGGAGTTTCCTCATCTCGCTATCCCTTGTGGATACCGTTTCCTAGATAGGGGGGATCGCATTGCGAGGACCTGGCTCTCATCACGTCGATCTACAGGCGGGCCGTTGATATCCATATCCAAGAGCCAGGTCATGGAGGTTATCAGTGACGGCTCCTTGCGCTAAGAAATTGCACGCAGGCCTGAGAACCTCACGTATAATGGTACTCGGGATGCGCCGGAATTCGCGAGCAAGCCCAGGGGTACGCTTGCACGTGTTGGAGGCAGCTGCCGTGAGCTACTACGTATGGGCTTTGTCGTGCCATGGGCGGGCGAAGGGGAGGCCAATCTACCCAAATTAACAGCTAACCATTTGCCCCCGACTAGACTGACTGAGGTATCTCGATGCAATCCAAAGACTTCGCCGTGTCATTCTGGCCGCGAAGTTTCCTTTCCTGCTTTCCTTGATACGAATCGATAGCTCTGTACGGCGTGGGCGCTGTGCTGGGTGCGACCAACTCCATTGTACCCGCGGCCCGACGCACCATTGACGCTCTAGAGAACAATTTGCCGTACGAGGTACATACGTTGACAGTTCAGCAAAAATGATTGCTATTCTTAGCATTCAGGTTTCATAAACCATGACATCCACCCGCGTTCCCCTCGGTCTGGCAAAGTCTCTTCATCCACCAGTGGTCGGGGCCTGGCGGTGGTGTGCATTGCATACAGATCGGCGACGCTGAATACAGCTGCAGGCAAAGCTGGGGTTCGCTTTGCCCGGTAGGCGGGACGCTCGAGCAATTTAGTCGTTGCAGTCCAGAGTGAAAGCGTCGAATGGATTACGTTCCGGACCAATTGATTCGAAGGGTGCGAGAAACTAATGCTGCAGTCCAATTTACCCACGTTCTAGGGATGAAAGATAAACATCCTTGTACTTAAGCGCACTGTCGCAACGAAAAGCCGAAGAACCTTGCATAGGCCAGCATCTTTTGCACCACTTCCGACGCCCGGGCCGTCGAGGATAAACAGAACCTTGAAGGCCACCACTCGCGTTTCATTTACAAGAAGGGCAATCACAGCAGGGCCAGGTTAGATTGAATTCGCCCACGGCTAAAACTCCGTCTGGACCTTCGCTGCCCAGCGACAATCCGGGGTAGGTTTGCTCGTCCGACTGGCAGGCCCGGAAGGGGTTCAAGAATGTTCTAGGTGGGTGGGGATGTAGCAGGGGAAGCCTGGGTCGTGCAGGGCACCGGGTCGGGAACGGTACTGAAACAGCAAACACAGCTAGTTGGAGACTGGAGGACTTCCAAGTTACTATCTGCGCCAACTGTTGAAATGTGACAGAGAGGGGCCAAAGCAGTGTGATCTCACGATGCTTCGTATTGCCTATAGCCACAGTGGCCAGTTGGGGGCAGGGAGTCCTCAAGAGGCCTTGAGGTAATTTGGAAAGGCATGAACGAGTCGTATCCAGCTGCGCTAGATCCCGGAGCGGTGATGTCGAAAGTGTGAGAGGATACTAGCCGTAGTCGAGCCCGCTGCGTCTTGCCATCGCGGTCGCTAGGCTCGCATCCCACGTGCAAAGGCTGCGAACCGCCGGACAACGCTCCCTCACTGGCACTCGAGTCGATCCTGGTACGTATATATAGACGTCGCCGATCGCTTCCAGAAATCCAGCAGCTCCAGTCTCGACCACCACCTCCGACAAAGTCAAGTGTCCAGCCGGCTCATTCGATCTAGCCAACCTCGGGCGACGTCGACTACTAGTCTGCCATCCCCTTTTCACCCCCGAGAGACCACCCATCGTCCCACATTCATCACGATGAAGGCTTCAATCGTCGTCGCCATGCTCTCTGCGGCTCTCACCATGGCCTCCCCTGCTGCGGTAAGTGCAGTTCCACAGAGATCTTCACTCGGCGTGCGAGACATCTGCAGGGTGCCGCACGATCGGCACTGATCCTCTCCAACCTCACACCAGCGTCGCCATGGACAAGCTGACGTATCTCAAGGTGTCGCTCAACCGCGCAACCCGCGAGGTCACTGTCGACGGCAACACGCTCGCCATCGCCTGCGTCGAGTGCCCGTGCTCCACCGACATCTTCAGCACAAACTGCAAGTGTGTCCCGAACGGCTGCTGCACGGGTAAGTGCTACAACTAGACGTGTCCAACATGCGACATCACTCGCGACTCGGAGAATTTGGCCTGGACCGGCGTTCGCTTCGGGTGGTGTCACCCTGCTGCACTGTCGCCTGACGCGACATCGAGTTTCCTTGAGGTTTACGGCTTGTACACTACCTTTCACCAACGCCATGATCTGCATGCATAATCGCGGCTTCGTATCGGCTTCGGTTCCTTGGATGGGTAGTACACGACTTGCATGAGTATCGAAGACGTCTCCATCGTGGCGGTGGCCATTTCGACTCGTGGCTGAGTCCTAGAGCTGGCGGTGGTTCCTCAGTAGAGACCGGCTGGTCAATCAATGCAAAAACAAGTTCTAAATCAGCCTCTATCATTGTATTAAGTGATTGACTCATTATCTTTGACGGCGTAGTGCTTCTTGGGTTGATCTTCATCAACCCAACTCATCTTCACCACGTTTGTTGAGGGTATTTGACAGCAATCGTCTTGGCTACACTCTGCAATTTATTCCTATGTGCGTTCCCTTGGATGGGAAATACATTACTGCATAATGCCGACACTACGAGCAGCACCCGAGACTTTGTTAGGGCTGAAATGGGCACCAAAATGGTTTAGTGCCACCTGGGCTCGTGATCGCGCGACCCCGCGTTTTCGCGCCTTCCATCGCATTAGCGACGGCTTCGTCGCGACTCCACCACATATTCCGTCAGTCTCTCTCAAAACTTCGCCATCGTCTACACAATCTTCTCAGACATTCCAACCAGCGCGATCGATGCATCATCGAAGATGCCTACCTCAACTCCCTCACCGCACCGCTTCATAACTCGCGGCCCCTCAACCCAAAAACCACAGTCCCAATCACAGTCACGTCTCCGACACTGCCTGACAGCACAAGAGCGGAAGTTTGCATTGGCAGAAACACCAGAATTGAATACAGGTCATGGAATACCGAGAATCACGCCTGCTAAACGCTTCGTCATTGCTTCGCCGCGGACCTCGACAAGCTCGAATCGCAAGGCGCGTGCTGAAGACGCAGAAACAGATGCGCATAAAAACGAGCCAAAAGCAATACCTGCACGGACTAAACCAGGACAGAAGCTGGCGAAGATCGAAAGTATTGAAGGCAGCTCGCAGAACAGTCCTTCAGCGGCCCAAGTCCACACATCCACCCTTCCCCAGCCGACCCCACACAACGCGAACCCCTCCTCCTCCCAAGACAACAACCACGCAGACGCAGAAATGCTCTTCATTCCTCCCCCCTCGAAGCGCCGCCGTCTCTCCCCCGCACCCTCGCCCTCCTCCTCTCCCCCGCGCCCCTCAACCTCGCACCGCTTCCTCGTCCCTGCGCCCCGAACCCCAGCACCCTTCGCCCACTCTCGCTCCTCGTCCGCACAATCCCTAGCCACACACGCATCGGCGCCCCCGTCAACCCGTCCACACTTCCTGCTCCCACCGCAACACACCTCGCCGCCTCGCCCCTCGCACCCGCTCCCAGAACACTTTTCTCCCTCGCGCAAGGGGCACAAATATGTTCCAGGCGGCCTGGCTTCTACGATGAATACTTGGGTCGTCGATGCTGGGAATGCAGGGTACGCTGCGCAGAATAAGGAGAGTGCTGGGCTGGGGCAGGGGAGGGAGGGCGGGGTGCGGTTGAAGATGAAGGTGGCTTTGGTTGAGGCTCGCGGTGTAGAGGGTGCGAGGGATGGGGAGGTGGATTGTTTTCCAGGGGGCGTGACGTTTGTGAGGGGGGAAACGGATGTCGGGTTGTATAATAGCTCGCGTGTGCCGGGGGTGGATGCTGGTGAGGGGGATGTGAGGGTGTTGCTGGCTGGGACTGGGGGTACAAGGGGGAATGCTGGGGTTAAGGTGAGGGAAGGGAGTATGGTGGGGATACGGGCTCCGGTGTGGGACGTCGATGTACAGGGGGAGAAGTGGATTGTTGGGGTCTATTGGGTTGTGCTGTGATGATACGCCGAGCGAGGAGATATACGACAGATATGAGTCACTGATGAATGCACAATTTCACGAGGTAATGTCGAGCACGTTAGTACGATCCCTCCCTGATGGGAGATACCCGGAAAGACATTCGAGTATATACTACGGCCGTTCACGCTTGACATTCTCAAGAAACCTCGGAATCTTCACACAGATTGAGAAACGTGGAAAGCACGTTGGCAAGACGGACAGAGTATCTACGTCGAACCATATTCATGCGTAGAGTCTATCGTGTTCAAAAATAGCGTAAAAGCCTTGTGAAAAAACCCAGAATTTGTCACTGCGAGCGCGTTTGTGGATCTGACAAGATGACGGTGGGCCAACATCGTCGACAGCCTAGATCTCCTGAATTAAGTTACCTATAGTGGAGTTGGGCTCGTCCTCGGATTTGGGCTCTGACTGCTTGATGCCCATGATCTGCTGGACTTCTGGATGATGACGTCGGTCTCACTTGCGGCATCATTTCGGTGATAGACGTTTTTTTCTAAGTCGATCGTTATCAGATTCGACAGGGTTCGGTAGGTGTAGACATCCTTGGCAACACCTTCTGGGTTGTTTCCTTTCCTTGTAGGTGCCTTCGTCCTTGGGCGAGAGAGCTCGAATTGCGTGCTCTCATGGCCAAGTGATGGCTGTAGGCTGGGCCGGTGGACTGTAATGACGATCAGCGGCTCGCTTGGCAGCGAAGCAGACAATATTCACTCGGTCCTGGAGTGGCTTTGGGGAATTCTGAGGGCCTGTGATGCGACTGCCACCCTGGAGGACAGAGCTAAAGGTGCCACTTCTGGAAAGCGCGATAACCAAGTCCCTCACCAGTGCTCTTTGTAGCCTCATAAGATTGGCGAAGTCATGCCTGGGAGCCCGGAAACATGGCCATTGCTACTGTTCCTTGCACTCGAAGGTGTTCAAAATCAACTTTTTGAAAAAAGCGATCTTTATGTCCTCGAGGGTGAGCCTCAAGCTGAAAGGAAGAAGCCGACCGCCGAAAGCTTTACGAAGGAAAGATTCCTTCTCGGAATGGATAACAGAGTCATTGATAAAGGAGGCAAAAGAGGTAGTGTTCGTAGAAGTTCTGAGTAAAGCGTGTCCTCTTCGACGCGCGACTCCACCGTTATGTTATGGAAGGAGCGATGGCACGCGTTGATGACGCGTTATCTCCCTATTGGCTGCTCATGTATATAATTGCTAGTATTTGGTACTGTCGGATGCTGAAGTGCTGTTGATAAAATACTAGAGTTGTTTTTTGCAAAACTGGACTCGTCAATCGTGATTATCATCGATCCCGGGCGTAAATACATCCAGGATGACACCAATACCCAACTAAATGACAAGACTACATGCTCACAAATTTGCAGAGCAGAGTTTACATTTGCTAATTATTGCAGGATGAGGCCATTGGATAAGATGTAAATGAAGTCCAGCGGCGAAACCGCGAATATTCCTAGCTTACGCGACATCTAGGTATCGAAACTCCGGCGATTTACCTAGGAATCACACACAACCTTCCCCCAAAATACATTTGCAGTTATTTATGTCATTTGAACAAGCGAGAAGTACAATTCGAGACAGCCTCAGCCACGGATTGACTCTAGATGAAGCTCCGGGCGTTTTCGGTATCAAACAATCCGCCACACATGGACGCAAACGTCATACTGCGGTGCGCTAAAGAGTACGCGTATTAGTTCTCCTCAAATACCGCATGAGTGATTTTGACGGAGCCGCGGCGTAAATTTGGTCACTGTCAGAAATAATGGCGCATGAGACTGTGGCTTCATTCAAAGCCGATGTGAGCCGCAATTACGTTGATTTCGACACAAGAGGCTTGAGAGCAAGAGTATGGAAAGATAAGGGAAGCGCATCAAATTTTAGGAGCCCAAGAGCATGGTCATGCGGAGAGTGTCTTTCCCCATGTCAGAAGCATACGAGCAAGCCTCCAGTGATCTGGTCGAACACGTGAGAGACTTGAATGTCTCAAGAGAACGAAGTCTGACCCGGAGTGTACACGATGGTCTTGATGGTGAAGGCTCTTCCATACGTGTCCTAGGCGCTCTTTGACCTCCGGAGAATCGTTGGGCTTGGTGCAGACCGCCAAGACGAGTACAGTCACCGTAGCGGACGTGGTTTCGGTTACATCTAAGTTGAGATCCGGACGCTACCTGCATGATGCGTCGCAATCGTCCGCTGGCTACTTCGTCAGACAATCGCCCTAAAATTTCGCAACCAAACGGTGAGACAGGACATTCGGCGGTGAATTGAGAGCCCAGGAAGCCCCTCCGAGAGGTACCAGATTCGTGGATGGTCCCGCTTTTCAAGCATGAGTCGCAGTTCAGCATGTTCAATTTCTAACAAGTCTTTCCAACAGCGATTCCCTGTCGCCTTGCCTCATTCCTCGTCTTCACTAAGCGGCCAAATTTGGTTGATCGTCTTACTCCACCCACGAAATTTAGGGTCGGAGCGCAGTCATCTCCAGATGCTGAAGGTCACGTTGATCCCAAGAATATTCCTGTCGCCTTGTCCGCTCAATGCTGCACCTCTAGCGATATCGGCGCGGAGCTGCATCGGCTTGCGACACATCTCGCAGAGCAGGAAGGCGGCACAGGGAATCGAGAACAGGGTGACTGTTGGACACGTGAGCCGTTCCTGGATCGCACGTCCAAGTCCACTGCGACGTACCGCACATCAAGTGGATGGTGCTCTGGCGACGGGCAAGGCCGCTCGATCTGCGGCCAGATCTCGAAATGGAAAACCGACGAGGGCCAACCGCCACTGCTGCTCCCAGCCAATGTGATATGCAGTCACCAACGCCATTAGACCTCTCGAGACCAGCCAGGGCATGACTGGAGTTGACCTGGAGCACGTCAGCCCGCTCCCCACACGCGCTGATTGGGGCGCAACAGGGACTGAGGGTCGAACACGTTCGCACCTGGCATTCGTCCTTCAGCCCCGTCGAGATATTTCATCGACAGCACGATAGCCGCTGGCTCAAGATGCCGACGGCCCAACAAAGAGATGCACGTCACATTGCAGACCGGGGGTGCTGACGAGGAGTGGCGGGTGGTTGCATCACGATTCAGAGCCGCGCCTCGTCAATGCCTCGCCGGGCCAGCCGCGGAGAGATCTTGAGACGCGCCGCAATGTTGGGCATTCGACAGTCGTCCCACGTTGCGCGACAAAAGAGCGTTAGAAGTCATCCTTGTGAGCGTTTTTTGGTGTCCGGGCCGGCTCGTCGGGGAAGGCACAACCGAGGTCGCCCGTGCCACTTTGGCCCGCCACGTCACACTCGTGATTCGATCCTCAATCAACTCCCTCATCTCGATACTGGCTTCATCCATCTCCTTCAGCCTGCCCCTGCATTGCCGACCCCTCTGGCCGACCAAAAGCGTGCTGGCGAGATGCGCTGTTAACCCCACGCATTGTCGTGTCAAGGCCGTTCGGATCGGGACACGGCGAAGATGCTTGCACCACCCCAATGGCCTGCAGCCCATTCTGCGGCTAGAGCTCGCGCTGGGTCTCAACCTCTCTCACTCTGCGGGCGAACTATGTTCCTCGACGTGGCTCCAATCAAACCGAGCCCGTCAAGCCTCGCACCGGGACAGCACGGGGTGCCAACCTGAGGCTTCCGATGATCCATCTCGACAAGTCGCATGGAGCCTTCGAGTCGAGCACTGAGTTTTTTTTCCGCATCAGTCTTGTGACCGCTGTCCTGGCTTTCGTTTCGTCAATTTCCCGTGGAGCGTAACGACGAGTCCACCTAGCAATGCTTTTCTCTTGAGTCGTGTCTAATTCGCTTCTCTCCGCATCTGAATCCCCTCACCCCACGTTGCATGTCGCCATTGCGCGCCTCTTTGTATATACGGCAATGGCTGGAATAGGTCATAGCTCGTAACATAGCACAACCTTTCCAACCTTTGCACTTTGCGGACACACTTTGCGCGTGCTTCAACAATGACCGCGCGCAATTATCAGTATGCCGACATCTCGTTCTCGCCCTGGCAGAACCCATATTCCAGCGCACTGAACCCCGCGAAATCCTCCTATCCTGGTGCTTCCTATCCTGGAGCCCCAGCTGCTTCACACGGTGCTCCTGCCGCACCACTCTATAGACGGATAATACTACCTACGCCAGTATTCTATCATGCTGGCGTCGAACAAGTCATCGACGATGAAACTGAGGGAGAGGCCGCGCCAGGCTCAGGTATGCTATCACTGGACTATCATCGTGATGTGAACTGAAATTGAGACTAAACAGCTGCCCCAACCATGTCTGGAGCTCTGCCGGCGGAAGCACCACCGGTAGAAGCACCAATGCCCCCTCCACCACCACCTCCCCCGCCGCCTCCAGCGCCAGAGGTACCGGTTGTCGAAGCAGAGCCCTCTCCACCACCGCCTCCACCACCACCACCTGCGCCAGAGCCAGCGCCTGAAGCACAAGAGGAAGCTGCCCCAGCTGATCCACCCCCACCACCTCCAGAACCTGCCCCTGAGCCGAGCGAAGAGTCCCCACAAGAGGTGGTGGAGGCGCCTGCAAAGCCGGATGACGAGCCGCCAGCGCCTAGTGATGAGAGCAAGGATGTGGTGGCTGTGGTTGAAGACGTCAAGGATGAGCCACCGGGCGAACCTATTCCAGAGCCACCAGCTAACCCCGAAGATAATACCTTGCAGGAAGGCGTGGCGCTCGAACCCACCGAAGCAGAAGTTCAAGGTCCAGCAGATGGTGGAGCGGCTGATGTGGACAAGACGCCCGCTCCCCCCATTGAGGAACCCAGTGCAGCACCGCCCCCTCCGTCTGATGATCCAGCTCCCCCTCCACCACCACCGCCGCCACCCCCAGCAGCGGAACCAGTAAACGAGGAACCCTCGACTGCCAGCGTAGAAGTGCCATCAAGTCCAACTGAAGTCAAGTCTGTCCATTTTTCCTCTGACTGCAAAGACCCGGATGAGCAAAAGGAGCAGAAAGAGCACAAGGAAGAGGACAAGAAGAAAGCAAAGGCGAACGCAAAAGCAAAAGTGAACGCATTTGTTCGGATCAAACCAACTCCACCCCCACCTCCGCCGCCGCCAAAAGAGAACAAGAAAAAGGCCGTGAAAACAAGACCAGTTCTGTCTGTCAAAGACGATAAGAGTAAGGCTGATAAGGAGAAGTCAGCTTCCTCCGACAAGAAGGAGGGATCTGAGAAGGACTCTCCACCATCCACAACTTCACATGGCAAGAAAAAGCTTAGCAAGGCTGAGGAACGGAAAAAGAAGAAGCACGACAAAGAGCAGAAGAAGACAAAATCTAAGAAGGGGAGCAAGAAGGGCGAATCGTCTTCAACAGCCGAAGAGCAGACTCAGGGAGACAATGGTGATGACAAATCAGAAATTCCCGAAAGCTCAAGTGCAGATCCACCTAGTGAAGCACCTGCTGAAGAAGCGAGTGTGGAAGACACTCAATCTGCAGGTGATGATGCACCACCTCCTGCCAGCGAGCCTACCCCAGCCGAAGAAGTTGCACCAGTCGAGGAGCCATTTCCCAGCGCACCAGAGGGTAGCCCAACGTCTACCACCACAGAGCCCGTGGGAGACCCTGAAGAGACCAAACCAAATCCAGATTCAGAAGATGCGCCTGACGCAACACCCTCCGAAGGGGCTTCTAGCGCTGTCGCAAGGCCCGAGCCAGACATGCAGGAACCCGATGCGCCACCTGCGGATGAGGTAGTTGCTTTGGAGGAAGCTCCGGTGAATGATTCTGAAGCCTCTTCCAGTGAACTACCTCCTGAGTCGCTAGAGGAGCCGGCTCCTGTTGATGAAACGCAATCTAGTGAGGCGCCTAAGCCTACAGAGGATCTGGCTGACTCAGATGCGGCACAAGTTAACGATGTCGAAGCGGTCCAGGCTGAAGCTGAGGCTGAATCACCACCAGATCAGCTGGAATCAGTTGTAGAAGCTATCGAAGAACAACAGGTCACCGATGAGACACAAACCGCCGAGGAGCCTCCGCCTACTGAAGAACCCCAACCTACTGAAGAACCCCAACCTACTGAAGAACCCCAACCTGCTGAGGAACCCCAACCTACTGAAGAACCCCAACCTGCCGAGGAGCCTCAACCTACTGAAGAACCCCAACCCGTTGAAGAATCTCAACCTGCTGCAGAACAACAGACCGCTGAGGAACCCCAACCGAGCGAAGCACCACAGCCTAGCGAAGAACCACAGTCAAATCAAGAACAGGGAGACAGTGATGAGTCACAGACAGTGGAGGTCGCACAGCCTGTTGAAACTATACCATCTGGTCCAGATTCAGAAGCTGTAGATGCCGGCGCTGATGACAACCCTGCTACTGAAGTTTTGCCTGAAGAATCGACAAGTTTAGAGGAAATGTCAGAGCAACAGCAATCGCCTGATGACACTACCGTATTGGAACTGGGAATGGACGTGTCTGATGCTACGAAAGCTCCTTCCAATGACACAGTCTCTGAACAAATGACCCCAGGGCAACTAGACTCTATTAGTGGCGCAGGTGTCTCTGAGTCAAGCCACGTGCAGGAAGTTCTTCAGGAATCTTCGCAAGATTCGGGAAGTCGGGAAGGCATTACAGCTGGTTCCAGCCTAGATCCTGACGCCTCCTTGGACCTTGGTTCTGCCGGCACAGAAGAACAGGCCCATGAGGTTACCGTCGCTACTCCTTGCGATGATGGTGCAGTTGATGCTCCAGAACCTGGGCCACAGTCGAACGATGAGGGCTCTGCGGGCGCTGAGCCAGAGGAGCATGCAAGTATGCCTTCCCTTCCTAACGCGCCTGAGCCAACAACCGAGGGTACGCAATCTGCTCCAGATGAGCAGGCCGTGGGTGGCGATGAAAGCAAAGTTGAAGAAATCGAACAGGAGAAGTCGCCTGATGATGAACTTGCCCCCGACCAACCTGGCGAAAAGGAACCGAAGACTACTGACGATATCGTCACGGAAACGGCGCAGATTGATGCACAGAGCACAGAGCATGCTTGCGACGAGGCCGCAGAGCAACCAGCTGATCATGCGACGCCAGAGGAAGCAATCGGTGAGTCTTGGACACATTCATATCTTTGATCCCAGATGCATACCTCGCTTTTCCCCGTCTTCAGCCACCATCTCCAGTCGATCCGATGCATAAGTTCATTGGATTACACAAGACTGTCCACTTATTCAGCATGCCTTATCATCACGTGAGCATGCAGTGTCATCCACCTTATGCATGCGGGTATTTTGCCGCGAATAGCAGCATTTGCCCAACAAGCTGGGTTGTCGCGATGCGGAGGCGTTGTTCTTCCCTGCCTCTTTCCACTTTCATTGCCTGCCCTTCTCCCGTCGCCATTCCTTATGTCTTCGACACAATAGCATCATCTTCACCGATGCGCTTCTTTAATTTCAACCTCGCTCATTCATGTTATATCGTCGGGTTTCTCACGGTATCTGACATAAGTAGACGCACCACCGGAGTCCGAACCGCCGAGCGCGGAGGAGTCAGCTTCCCCAGCTCCCGTTGATGTCACGACGAACCCGACGGCACCATCGCCTTCCATCGAAGTCACAGAAGGCGCGGAAGTTGTAGGTGAAAGTTCGCAAAGCGCACCTATGGGCGATGTGGAAGAAGCCCAAGACCATAGCTTGGAAGTTGTGGATGCCGCTGGGGAAGACGCGATGTCGACGTTAGAAGAGATGCCCCCTGATATGTCTAGCTCGGTGACTTCCCTTGGTGGTGTAGCACTTGAGGATCCAATAGTACCACCGGAGCAATGTGGCGATGCTACCTTAGAGGGACATGAAGCCCATGATGAACAAGCTGACAAAGGAAACTCGGAGGCTTTAGGCACCGCAGATGAGACACTCGCCCCAGAGAAAGATTTAAGCGAAGAGAAGAACGAGGAACAGGCCGAGTCTGCAGAGATCGTTTTGGACGCGGGTGAGAGCAGTAGCCAACAAGAACCTGGACCCGATTCGGATTCAACACCGACTGAAGAGCCTTCAATTCCCGAGAGTAAAGAAACAACCATTGAGCCAGCGGTCACTCCTGGAGAGCCAGTTTCGAGCCAAGTTGACGAGTCGCCATTGAAAGAAAACGGCACGACAGTCGAGCCAGCTCCCAGCGATTCCCCGGCTGAGGAAGGTTCGGGGGACAACACTGGAGAGATCGAGCCTGCTGAAGAAGGGATTACGGTTTCCGAACCTCAGCCTGTAGTCGACATTGAGCTAGTGAATTTGGTGACTCCCGACGATCAAGTCACGGATACTGGAGAAAACGATCTCGATAAATCAAAGGGAGCTGGTTCAGATCTTAGCGAACCGATGGAAGCCGAGGCCATTGACGCCGAATCTGCTGCTGTCGAGAAGTCACTGGAGCCATCTACGACTCCAAGTGCGGGTTCTAATCTAGACGATCCCTCTCAAAGTGATGAGAACCAAGAAATGAACGGCGATGCCCCTTCTGAAGCTCCCAGTGCCGAAGTTCAGGATCCCTTGGTGGAACCTGTTGGAACGACCGAACGTCAACAGGAGTTAGAGGTTTCGGATGATAGTCCACAGGCTGGCGACAAATCGGCGCAAGGTCAAGCTGAGGCACAGAAAGATATTGTCAATGGTCAGGCGGGTAGCTCAGAGTCGGCAGATTCTCCTGGTTTGGAGTTCCCAGAAGTGGAGCCTGATTCTGCACCAAACGAGGAGCCAGTTGAAGGTAAAACCGATGACGCGGTAGAGGAACAGCCTGAGAGTAACGACGCCGTGGAGAAACAGATGCCACAAGACGAGAAATCTGAAACGCAGGAAGTCGAAACAAGCCTAGAGCCGAACCCACCAAGCGAAGAGCAAGCTCTAGAGCCAAACAACGAGGCTTTTCCAGAGAATTCAACAAATGAAGATTCACAACAAGAAAACACAGGCGATAGAACTGCGAGTGTGGAGACTGAGCCCACACAAGATGAAACCTCTTTAGAGTCAACCGAGGAAAAACCAAATGACGGTGCTCCAACAGAAGCAGTGTCGGAGGAAACAACAAATATCGCCACAAACACTGAAACACAGCAAGGAGACAGCTCAACCGAGCCACAATCCGCCGAGGCTTACTCTGAGGAAGTGAACAATACTGAAGCCCCTAGTGATGAGCCTACGCATTCTGAACCACTTGTTGAAGAAAATCCTCAACCTGAAGCTGGGGGTATCAATTCTAATGTAGACGAGCCTAAGGAACCTCTTTCACAAGAATTGCCGACAGAGGAGGCACCTGCAGAATGCCCATCGAATGATAGCGAGCCTCCAGAGATTACTGCGTCCGAAAACCCCGCGATCGATGATCAACCAGCTGAGCAATATTCACCTGAGGATCCACCAGCCACAGATGAATCGCCAACAGAGGACATGACAGAACAGGAAGACCCATCAAATGAAGGGCAACCTAACGAAAAGCCTGGAGAAGCGATTGAGGAAACGCCCGCGGTCGAAAAAACTGCCGCGGCGGAAGATGTGCCTGCAGAAGAAGAAGCACTCGTAGTAAAGCCTACAGTAGAAGAGATCCCTCCGGCTGAAGAATCATCTGCGGCAGAGGTAGCGCCCGCAGAGGAGGCACCTGCTGTCGAAGAGGCACCCGCTACCGAAGAGGCACCTGCTACCGAAGAGGCACCTGCTGGTGAAGAGACTCCTGCTGCCGAAGAACCATCCGCAGCAGAGGAAATACCGGCAGAGAAAGCGCCCGTAGAGAAAGCAATAGTAGAAGAAGCGCCTGCTGCCGAAGAGACGCCCGCTCCCGAAGAGACGCCCGCTCCCGAAGAGACGCCCGCTCCCGAAGAGACGCCCGCTCCCGAAGAGACGCCCGCTCCCGAAGAGACGCCCGCTCCCGAAGAGGCGCCTGCTCCCGATGAGACGCCCGCAGGGGGGGAAGCGTCCGCAGAGAAAGCAACTACAGAGGAAGCACCTGCAGAGGAAGCACCTGCAGAAGAAGCACCAGCAGAAGAAGCACCTGCAGAAGAAGCACCTGCAGAAGAAGCGCCTGCAGGGGAAGCACCGGCAGAGGAAGCACCGGCAGAGGAAGCACC
>ML996250.1:0-28870 GCA_010093805.1 Polyplosphaeria fusca | reverse complement strand
CACCAGCAGAAGAAGCACCAGCAGAAGAAGCACCAGCAGAAGAAGCACCAGCAGAAGAAGCGCCTGTAGAGGAATCAACTGCTGCCGAAGAGACGCCTACTGCTGAAAAGACGCCCGCGGCAGAGGAAGCAAATGTAGTAGAGGAATCAGCTACTATTGAACAAACCCCAACTGTGGAGGAGGCACCCACAGTAGAGGAAGCCCCTGCTGCTGAAGAAGCCCCTGCTGCTGAAGAAACCCCTGCTGTAGAAGAAGTACCTATCACAGAAGAGGCGCCCGCTGCAGAGCCCGTTAATGCTGAAGTCGCCTCAGAAGAAGCTCGAGATTTGCCAACAGAAGTGGTCCAGGTCGAATCCGTTGTAGAGGAGCCCCAGGAGAACTCAGAAGGACCCTCACAGCCACCAGCTACTCCACCAAACGAGTCTGCAATTGCGGGCGACACTGCTGCAGATGTGTCTCCCACATCACCTTCAAAGGAGAAGCATCGACGACGACACTCACATTCGCACAATGACGGTACTCATAGATCACACCGGCGACGAGAAAGCAATGCGAGCAACAACGAGCGACCAGTATTGAATGGCTTTGGACTACTGGCGGCGGCAAAGCTTGCTGGCTCTGCAAGAAACAAGCGAAGGGATAGCATGACTGATCGTGATGCAACTCGGGGTAAGGAAAAGGTCAAAGAACTTGTGAAGGACAGTGAGCACAAGAGCAGCAGTAGTAAAGAAAGAGAAAGGTCTCATCGCCATCGAGACAGAGGTGATGATAAGGATAGCAAGCGGCGGGCGCTCGAGGCGAAGGAAGCCGACATCGAGAGACGCAAACGCCATGAAGCTAAACGGGTAGAAGAAAAGCTAGCCCGAGAAGAGAAGGCAGCCCGGTTGAACGAAGAGGAAGAACAGCAAAGACAAAGGCGCCGTGAAGAGCGACGGGCCGCTAAAAAAGCAGAAGAAGAGCAACGGGCGGCTCGAAAAGCAGAAGAAGAAAGACGGAAGGCTGCGGAGGAAGAAAAGGCCGCCAAGGAAGCAGAAGCGCGGCGCATTCGGCACGAGGAACGCAAAGAAGCAAGAAGACTCGAACGGGAGAAAGTTGAAAAAGCCGAAAGAGAGAAAGTTG
This sequence comes from Polyplosphaeria fusca, assembly GCA_010093805.1. Taxonomy (NCBI): domain Eukaryota; kingdom Fungi; phylum Ascomycota; class Dothideomycetes; order Pleosporales; family Tetraplosphaeriaceae; genus Polyplosphaeria; species Polyplosphaeria fusca. The sequence goes on along the minus strand of ML996250.1, from coordinate 27,751 downwards.
AAAAGGCCGAACGAGAGGCGGAGGAGGCAAGACGACTTCGTCGTCAGCGCAGAGCGGAGCGTGAAAATGGAAAGACGGCCGCTACATCTCAGCCAAAGGAGGGTGTTCAGACGCCTGAGCCTCGAGATGCTGCTCGGCGAGCAGCTGAAGACACTGTTGAAGATGCTCCACCCTCGCCAGTCTCCCCTCGTGGTCCCACCCGAAGGCATACGGGATTGAAGGAGCGTACAAGAAATCCGTCACCCCCAAGACATCAACGAAGGAACAGCCTTTTAGGTGGTCTCTTTGGGCGCTCAAAGACTGAACCCGTTGTCCCGACTTCAAAGCCTATCAAGCCCGTTGCGAGGGTGAGAACGGATCCCACTGAAGATGGCAGCGCGGTGGATCCACCGATCAAGGATAAAACTAGGCCAGGAAGCAGTAATCTATCTTCTGGAGGTAGTCGCGAACGGACCGAGCGTCCTAGTCGAACTCGCCGACACTCACACTCCCATCATCATCGACACCAATTCAAATCAGCGCAAGAGGAGGCAGAGTATCGAGCAAAGAAAGAGGAACGCAGAGCGGCTCGTGCTGCGAAAGAGCGAGAAGTAACGATGTCTGGTGGCAGAGACGGTGGACTCTCTCTTGCTAGCCCAGTTGACGACGCGGCTCCCCCACCACCGGAACCAGCTGAACAAGAGCCCGCTCCCGCATCAAAGCCGGAGCCCGAGCCAGAACCAGTGATAGAGGATCCTCCTGCGCCGGTGATTGAAGACGCCGCTGCAGTAGTAGGTGTCGCATCCACTTCCTCGAACGAGCGCCGAGAGCGACGGCGCACAAGCAGGCGCGTGTCCATCGTGGAACACGACCGTCCAAAGAGCCGCCGCATCTCCGTGACCGAGAAAGATAGACCAGTCAGTCGACGGACCGAGTCCGATCGCCCGCGCACTCGCCATGGAGAAGAGAAGACTCCCGAGCGTATACGACCGCGGCGCAGTGAGACGGCGCGCAGTAGCAAGAAGAAGGATGAGGGTGGCTTCAAGGGGCTCTTTGGAGGCTTGAGGAAGATTGTGGCATAGTTGTATACGAATATGCTCTTGAGTGCGAATATACGGGATCATCTTCTTCAGTGAAGGGTGTTGGGTTGTCATATACCATTGGTTTCTTTCTTTTGCGGCGCATATTGGTGGGTGGGCATTTGTAACTGTACTCTTGTACGCTCCTGTACGCTGTTCAACGCTTCTAGCGTGTTTCTTTTTGATTCGATATGGTATTAGTATATTACGATGTAATGAACATTTTTACTTGTAACAATTGCATTCTGAACCTTGAGATCTCTGTTTGGGATAGTATAGTGAGTTTATACCTTGGTTGTCTTTCAGTTTGATATAGCAGAGCCCGTATCTGATGCGATGTCAAACCTGGGGCCGCTTTAATAGTTTCAAATGGCACTCTTTGGTAATGAAATCACATAAAACCCTCTGCCACTCGGTATTACAACAGCATAGATCAGATATAACTCAACTTCCTAAACGACCCACTTTGCATGAATAGCTAAAAAATGAAAGTTGGGCAATGAGAAGGCTTTTACATACCGTCCTCTTTGCCACTATGAACCCTTTCGAAATCGAAACAATATCATTTGGGTTATCGATCGGTTGAGTGAGCCTTGGGATGGGGCAGACCAAACTCGAGTCACATGCAACGCACTGACCAAGTTGAGAGGTTTGCGGGGTTGACCATCCATCGTGCCTGCCTTGCATTTTGCCCTTCCCCATCCATCAACTCTGCACTGCCATCCAAAATGAACCTTACAGCGCGAGACAAGACTAAACCAGGTCGCTCTCATAGCCTCGAGACTCGAATCGACAATTACGTTGCATTGACCTTCAGGACAGACTGGCTATGAATACACACATCGGCTGTGGCCGTCCTTCACCTGGGCCGGGGGGATGAGTACGTTCATTCAAGGTATTCAACCAGATCCTTCGAAGTACACATATGTGGAAGCTGACATTGGGCTCAGATCAGACAATGACAACTGACATTGATGCATTCGCCTTCACCGCCGCAACTCTCGAAGCGTGCTATCGCAAGCGCACCTCATCAGGTGTAGGCTCGTTTCATGGAATCGGAAAACAGCTATCGGACAACCCAATTCCGGACGATGTGATCAGCATTCTCTTCAACAACGAGGTCATGGCTTTCTGGAGTGGCGAGAGTAATTTCGCTATGGATTTTAAGGCATGTTCTCAATCACCGTCAGCGAGCGGCATGAACCGCTCATTTGCTAGGGGTGTCCAACTCTAAACTGGGTGGGGAATCCACCTTGTCGATCGCCGCGGGATGAGGAGAGCATTGCCCGTTGTCACTCTCGGCAAACTGCAAGTGGGAAAGGCATTCAAAGCTTCTCCCATCGCCATGTCCAATCACCTGGCCCACGGGAGGCAGCCACAGAGCCTTATTCAAGACCCGCCTCGTAAGTTGCCGTTCCGTCGCGGCGCCCGCGCATCAGATGGCATTGTGCTGAGCGCGCTAGGCGAGATTTTGCCCAAAGCACAAGCCTCCAACACAGGCCGCGGGAAAAAAAACAAAACTTGGTGGGGAGCCAACACAGCACTGGCAGGTGGCAATGTTGCAGAATTCGGTGCACTGCCAGTCTGGTCCCTACAGTGGATGCGCTTTGAACATGAGCTCCGACATCCTGCATGTCTCCGTCGCGCAACCAACTAGTGGGTACTCCGTAAATATCCACGCGTCCACGACCGTCCCGTGGGGAAGCTTGTCACGCGTGTTGTACCGTACGACCGGGACAACGTCAATGCTGATGTATTCAACGTTCCAATGTATTGAAACTACCCATGTGCGCGAAGCATTTCACTAATACCGGTAATAGAGATGGCTGGCAGTCACCCACGCGAATTGCGGATGCCGCCAGCCAGTGGCTTCCCGGTCGGGTGGCTTGAGTCCAGCTTCGCTTTAGACCAGGATGTGAATCCATCAAGGCCATGGGTAGCAACAGGCCCAATGGAAACACGACAAGCTTCTGGAAGTTACCGCGTCTGCCCGTTGGCTTTCTCCGTTATCTTACCGTCGACTGTCTCCTTGAATGTCCTCGGCAGCTCCCTCATCCTCCAGCGTGAGCGACTGCACCATGTCGAACTTCACAGACGAGCAGCTCGCCTACATGAGAGCTCACTTTGACGATACACGGGTCCCGGATCTCTACTGGATTTACTGTTCTGCCATAGTTGTTGCTGTAACTAGTACAACTCTCCGCGTTCTCGCCAAGCGTTACACGAGAAATGGAATCGCTTTGGACGACTACTTGGCAATCATGGCATGCGTAGGTTCTGATGCCTTCCCTGACCTGCGATTTTCGACGTGCTGATGGTGCAAAGATATGCATATGTGGAGACAGTGTGGTTAACTTTATCACTGGTTAGTTACTCCGTACCTGTATCAACGTCGTCTGTCAAGTTCTGACTCGACAGGCATACCATATGGCTTGGGACGACACATTATCGCGGTAAAATCTCAGGAAGATCTTGAGCTCATTCTCAAGGTACGAACCAAATGCCTGCCTCAGCTGTTCGTAATCTGATAAACCAGGGCGAGTTTGTGTTTACCCAGATCAACACCTGGTCTGTATGTTTTGTTAAACTGACAATTCTCGCCTTTTACTACCAAGTTTTCCCAATTCCAAACTTTCAGCGGGTAGTAATAGGCACGTTCGCCTTTGTCACTGCTTGGTCTTTTGGTTGTTGGGGAGTCACTACCTTTGGCTGCACCCCAATCAGCAAATGGTGGGTGCCAGAGGGCCCTGGCTCCTGTATTAACCTCATACCTTTCGGAATTATGGCGAACCTTTTGAATATACTCACGGATCTTTTCATATTTGTAATACCATTACCGATGCTATGGAAGCTAAGAGTCAGTTTGGCAAAAAGGCTTGCGCTGTGTGGGATATTTTCTCTGGGTTTTGCGTACGCATTCCCGGGCTCTGAATTGTTCGATGCTGACGCGATCCGACAGTACCTGCGTAGTCACCATCCTTCGCACAGTCCGTATCTTCCGGATACAATCAGCAGACTTTACTTGGGACAACGTCCCTCTTTCTGCCTATTACGTCTTTGAACCTGTGGGCGGACTTCTTTGTATCAACATCCCTCTTGTTGCGCGAGCAGTCCGGAGAAAGTGGAAAGGGCATCAAGAAAGCAACCCGTCGAATCAGTCCAGGCCATCAGATGGACCAAGCGAGACTGCACCCCGTCAACGTCGCGGAAGTAGATGGTTAAGAGGCATCGACAGCATACAACTTTCTGGAATGTCGTCCATGCGCCGAAGTACAGTTGACAACAATCTCGAAGGGGGCCGTTGGAGGCAGTTGCCCCGAACCTCCGAGCAAGATCCCGAGTTGGCGGATCCGAGCACGCCTACTTTGGTTGAGACTGTCCTACGAAAACCACAGACATCCTTCTACTGGGATGATTCTCCATTGCAAAGCGAAGGATTTGTCCCACTGAACAGCGGCGAAACCAAGTTAAAGGAAGGCGGGTGAGCTTTGGTCGGCCCTTTCTGCGTCAACATGGTTTCCATACGAATTACGAAGAACCACGGAAGTTTTCAGCGAATCAACATTGAGGGTATATATGCAGGGCGTTCTCAAGGCCAGGAACAGGATCTGTCATAATAGACCATCTGGCGCTCGTTTCTGATTGCTTTTTCCAACTCACCCGGAGCGGATACCCTTTGCTATTAATCTACAAGAAAACGAATTTGACAAAAACATATTGATCATCTTACAAGGCCGTGACGGCGCTGCTTGACTCTGATTCCCACTCAGGAGCTCAACGTCGGAGTTGCGGCTGGGAAAGCAGGTACCAATGCGCCCCCCACGCACTCCATTCCGATGCAAGGCATGATCGACAGTCATTCATGCGCGGGCCCAGGGGCTTGCTTCGCGCTAGCAAGGGTGCATCCAAGGGGTTGGAGATTTTTATCTCTGGCTCGCGCACGTGGGAACTCGAGCAAGGGGGAGAGGTGAGCTGCGTCGTCCACTCCTGCGCCGTCTCCGTCGTCTAGCCGTGGCATGTTTTAGCCCTGGCCATCCATCGCGGGAGTCTATATCGATAAGCGGAATCTACCTTGTTTGTGGCCCGATGTCGTCGTCGCATTAATATGCGGTCTGGCCGACCAAAGTCTTCGCCGGACGCTTTGTTCCTCGCTAGTAGGACCTGTCAGTCAAAGCTTCGAAACGTTCAACGGCCGCGCAGTGGGGCGTGCGAGGTCTTCGACTCTTCGATCTTCTTCGCCACACCTGTGGTCTCGGTCTGAGCTCTCGCAACGCCTGCTCGTCTAGGATACTCTACACTGTCTCGCTGTTATGGCAAGAACAAGGAGCGATCACATCGTTAAGTCATCAAGTCGATGATCGAAGTTACGATGCATGCGATAACAGAACGAGCTAGGTAGGAAACCATCAAGGAACAACAGCCTTGCTCAGCTGCGACGCCTAAATTGCGCCATTGATATCCTGCTCAGCATCATCCGGTAGCGGCAGGAGCAGACTCCTCACCGTCGCATGTTCCAAGATGCCTCGCGCGCCACCAAAGCATGCTTCAGCACGACCGTATCCTCCATGTGCGAACCGCGATTACGTACACATTTTTTATCATTGGCAACAGACTCCCGTGAACCTCTCGCGCCATCTTGCACTCCTTTGCGTTGCCAGCTTCGATCATCTCCAGCAGCGGCCCTGGTGCGATGTTGCCATTTCCAACGAGCGTACCATCGACTTTGAACGCAGTGTGAAGGAAATACTCGCCGTGGCAGGTCAGAATGGGTAACTCGGGAAACCTGCGACGGATGACTGGAACCTCGGAATCTTCGTCGTAGAACAAGACGCGATCATTATATCTTCTTTGACCTCTTGAGGGATTCGACATAGACAGCGAAGCTTCGGCGTTGTATTCGCCTAGACTCGCATCAGAAATTTCAGTCTCATCTCGAAACTACATGGAATCCTCATCGTCATCGGACTTTGTTCTCTATGACAGCCAACCGATTCCTCTGTTTCCGTGAATTTTACCGTTTCACGTGGCTGTGCACTGGTTGCTCTCTGTCACCGAGTCATTGTGACACCACGTATCGAATATCGAACCAGCCCTCTTTACAATGAACAAAGGTTTATCCAAGGACACAACAATGTGCTTGTGATTTAAATATTCATCCAAGACTCGTACTTTGAACCGTATAATTTTGACAGAGACGAGAATGGCGCTCAACGCGTCGAATTGTCCAAAGTTTTTCAAACTTCTCTCAATCTTAAAGGAGAACTTGATCTTCTATGAAACCTGGAGGGACAGTTATTGCATGTATGTGTCACAAGCCTACGTGCAAGTAGTTTGGCGCGCCTATCATGCATCCATGGGTGACAGAGACTTTCTGTCGCGCGAGCACGCTAGAACATGCATTTCTAATTTGAAAGGAGTCATCCCACTGCATTTCTTTTCCGATGAGAATGAGTGGCCTCCGTTCGAAGAAATCTGGAATGAGGCAAAGAACGTGGTTGAGGTATTGAAACGTGGATCAATGCAGGCGGTACGACCAGAGGCGTATCAAGGCTTCATATTGCCTCAGTTTGAGGCGCGAGTCTTGCGTGCTATTGCGGAAAACAACCCAGTCGTCGACCGTGCTTTGAATACAATGCTAGCCAACCAGCCTCGATATTTTCTGAAGCCTTCAGATTTCCCCGACTCGCTGCACTTTTATCTATTGCGCACGGACGAGGCTCGCAACGAGTTCATGGTCAGAGGAGTTACTCAGATCCTCGATTGTGTTCGCACAGATCCCAATCTCATCACGTTGATAGTGGGTATACTGCTGGCGAGCTCGGATTATGTTGGCAAAAGGTTTACGCATTCAACCTTCGTATGGGCAAAAGATTTTCTGCTAGGCGATTGCCAGCTACTTTTTGATGCTATCGGAGCGAATATCTTATCCCCATTCAGCGCCATCAGCCTGCCGCTTCGCGGCCGATTCGCCGCGTTCGACCTTGTCCCGATGTACGCTGTGCTTCTCGTCAAGGCACTGGACTACTCACGCGATTATCCACGTGACAGGATTCCGGAACTTTTGGACAGGTTCATCGTTCAATGTGCAATTTCTCAGGACTCGGAGACTGATACAAGAGTCACAGATGCCATTCGCACAGTACGTGACTGGCGAGGTTATCTCAACCCAGACGTTCAAGCCTTCTTGTCTCGCATCGATGAAGAGGAGGAGGAGGAGCAGGAGGAGGAGCAGCAGCAGGAGGAGGAGGAGGAGGAGGAAGAGGAGGAGGAGGAAGAGGAAGAGGGAGAGGGAGCCTGGCAGGAGTGGGAGCCTACGGAGCTTAAAGACGTTGGTTTTGAGCCTTCTGGTCCTCGTCACGTTATTGCCGATTATGCCGTAGTAAACGATGAACCACAAGACCCGAGCTGTAGTATTTGTCTGGAGGATTTCGTACCCGATGACCATGACTTTTATCACATACCGATGCAGATCTTATGCGGACATATATTTCATTGGATCTGCTTAGATGGGTTGATCAACGGCATTAGCAAGTTCAGTACACGTTGCCCAAATTGCAGGTTGGAGATATGTCCCCCTCGGGATCGAGTGCTGATCAATAAAGGATCAATGGTTGAGGAGCCAACGGTTGAAGAGCTAGTGGTCGAAGAGCCAACAGTCGAATAGCCAACGGTCGAAGAGCCAACGGTCGAAGATGAGTTGACTGTCGAGATTATCGAAGATGTACAGGAGTAGATATTACGACACAAGCAACTGAAACAACATTCTGACAAATCTTTTGTCCGACCTCTCCTTCTCTATACTGGAAACAGCCAAGAGTTAGCTGCGAAGCAAGGTTAGCTAAATTGATAGGTGTATCTACAAACTTTTTCTACGCGTTTTACCACAGATCTGACAGATGACTTAGGCTTTTTGTCTTCGAACTGCGCTGTTTTGTCTCTCATTGAATGCAAATTACTACTCCCCAATTCGGCATAAAATTGTTTCATTATGTGCGTGTTGGATCGTAAAGCTTACTGATGAATAGCAAGGGAGGAAGTTGTTGTCGTCCTATCGACCCTTCCTATCCTTCTATAGTATTTGCACTAAATACATAGCAAACCTCTATGTTACCATAACTAAAAACGCTCGTCATATCGGAAAGAGATTTGCCTTGAATGAGACACATGCTTTTGCGTCGGTTTATCCATTTTTTTATCGTCTTCGTCGTGGAGAGTGCGATCATTCCAATCAAAAAAATGAAGAATCTAAATTACGTCTTTGCAACAGACCTACAAGCCTATAGCTAGACATAGCGCAATAAATGTAGTAAAGGTAATGAGCGATAGTAAAAGATCACGTGAGGTAACTCGAACAAGAACGCAAAGCAAGAGTTGAAACTTGAAACGTCAAAAGATAAAACAATGCTGCAGTAGCATATTGCTAAGAACGAAATCAGTTGTAGAATATAATACGGTGTCATGTAGAGAGGCTGTCAATGAGTACTCAGTCACCTGATTGAGGAGACTGCGATGAACTCTACGTGTAGTCTTCGGCAGCGTTCAACATGGGGAAATTGGGGGTGTAGCGAATTCATTATGATCCACCGCTCCGCTGAGTTTCGCGTCACCTGATTTCTCTTCAGTCACCTTCGAATCCCGAAACGCTTTGAGCCTTGGGTGTTCAACATCAGTGCAATCAACTCCAGCAAGCTCTTCATCGCGCTCTGTGAGCGGTATTATGCCATGCCCACCAGACCAAGTCCCGAAACCTAGCGCCTCATGAGCGAGACGTTGGAGCTGCAATGTGCTGTTCACCGACCACTCGAGACGGTGGTAGGGATCGGCTTTTCGACGCTTCTGTATGAACATGGCGAGCGATTCCAGCATGAAAGATGTGATGATGATGAGGATGCCGAGACCCAGGGTGAGACCTAGGCCAAGGACAGAGAATGATGTGTAGTTTGTAGAACGCACTTTTTGAACGCAACGCGCTTGTCGCTCTTCTTCGTTGTTGGGTCGGATGAAGAAACGCTGGACGCTTGGGTCGCTTGGTCCGGTCGCTTGCTCAACGGTCATTCTTTGCAGCGCGGCGAGCGTAGTGGAGTGCATATGCTCGATGTCATTTTGCCATTGGTTTTCTGGTAGAGGACCCTGAGTTCCGGTGTTTAGAGTATATTTCGACGTCAGTGCGCTTGCTCCGAGACGGTCGATAATAGTTTCGATACTTGGTGCAACATTCAATGCCCAAGTCAATGCATAGAACGACGCATTCTGTGCTGGGTTTACAAATAGGCTTTGAGCTTCTGTTGCAGACCCGGTGAAAGATGCCAATGCGGTGCATGCACTATCGCCGTGCTTGTTTGGGTCGCACCACTGATGCTGTACTTTGCAACCTACGAACGCGGTTGGATGGTCGGGCAGGTATTCAACACTTCTGTCTGAGCCCGATGATCTCGTGGCAGAGTACCAAGGGTCCTTGACAGCTTCTTCAAAAACTACATCGTTCGCAGAAAGTGCTAGTAGAACGAGGTCCGCCATTGTGTCGGATTGGTTGAGCTCCCGAATTGGATTGAAATCAGCGTAGTTTAGCGCGTAGTTTTTTAATGCCCTGACATGGTCAGCTTTTGAAAAGACTTATGCACCGAGATAAAAGGATGCTGTCAATCCTCTAGTATGGATAATAAATCTGCTTACATCAACGTGTAGTCCGCTGCGTGTTTTGACATGCCCGAAGGGCGAACCAATGGATAATCGTACGTGAAGTTGTCACCGGTCTGTAAATTTTCTCCGTAGAAATAGTTCATAAACGGATACTTGATTGATCCGATTAGCTGGTTCACTTGGGATGAATATCCCTCAGTGCGTAAAGGCGCGCAAGATGTAAGTCGGCGATATGTGTAACGGTCTGCCGGTTTCACATTCAATCCTAATTCGTCATGGACATTTATTGGCCCTGAGTCGATGATAAGATTCCCGTCGTCGAGTATGCAAATGCCGGTTTCGAACGGACAAGAGGCGTTGCGAATGACAGTGGTCTCGATTCTTTCCTTGACATAAACGGGACATTCTGGGGAGGCTGCGTTTGTCCCATAACATTTGTCTGCGTAAGCAGCCGCCTCCACTGTAAGACGGTTGGAGTAGTTGATGAGATCATCGGTGTCGGCCACTGTAAAGCCAGTATCCCACCAAAGATAACCACAATTTGGACTCTTTATGAGTATTTCATCTCCCATTGCGCCGGAAATTCGCGAAGAAAAAACGCCGGCAACAGCAAAAGCCACTGCCAAGACGAGTGCAATTGCGAACAATGAGAGAAGCCGTGTCAGTGTACCGATGCTTTTGGTTCTGCGCCGCCATGACCACATCATCCAGAAGGTTTCGATTAGGAATCCATCCGGGGAGTCTGAGTTGCGCAACAACGCTTGGCGTTGATGGTAGATGGCATTCTGTGGATGCGAGGAAGATTGCCAGCGATGTGCAGCAAAACAGGCAATTCTCCAGAATCGACTCCCGACGTAGGTTACGAACACGGCCATAGCAGCGGTCAAAAACGCACCGTTGCTTTTTGTCAGGGTCAATGTCGCGCCTTCCACAGTACCATGAGACCAGTTTTTCCAATAACCCAGTACAACCCCGTTATTGGCAACCGTCTGAGCGACCGTGACGCTCATGATGGAGCGAGACTGGTGCTGGCGTTGAGAAATCTTCCTATAGACGCTTTTCTTTAATAAGGTGGGTTTCGGGACATGAATGCGATTTTCGTAAGTTGAAAGATTCAAGATATACGGCAGAGAGTGCGAAAGTCTTGAGGCGTTGTGCGAAAGGCATGTGAAACACTCGATTGAAAATGGCAGTACAGTGGACGAAATTTGTATCGCGAGATTCGCGGATCGATGGAAAATTTGTCCAGACTTTGCTGCTCTACGGCGATCGATGCGATTTGAATCAGGATAGGGCAAGGACGCGACCAAATGCGTCCAAATCTGCAGTGATTAAAGCGTGCGCTGTAAAGACGAGGAAAAAAGGTCAGGGATGACATATCCAATAGAAAGCGAGGCTGGCGACGGGGCGCCGTGTCTACGTCGCAGGTGGCGCCAAAATGGAGGCAACAAGTCGAATGTTCCAATAGCATTCAATGGACGTATTTAACCGTTTAACCGTCTCCTGGCATCGAAGTTGGCGAGAGTCAGGGCTCCCTGGGTAAAAATACGAAAGAAGGTGGTGCTGAACTGTGGGGGCCAGCCTTGCGTCGCGAGGCTGAAGATACGAATTGCGATTCCCAATTATTAAGCTGAATGTTCGCACCACATTGCTAGAAGCCTCGTCGAGAATTTGATAATAGACCTGACACGTTGCAATGTTTCTTTCGTAGGGGCCTGCATTTTCGACGCTGGCCGATCTCACGCGTGATGTATCGATTCTATTGTCGGGTAGTGCAACGAGGCTCGACTAGATCGCGAAATTTTGTTCCTTTAGTACATACTTCTCTTCTGGTCTAGGTTCCAATTCATTCCAAGTTTTTCTTGCAATGCGCTTTTCGTCCCGGTAGTCCTGACGATAACGTGCAGAGTCGCACCTCCGATTAGCCCGAAAACGTGGGGTCGGCGCCGACTTTCTCTTGAAGCTAATGGCGCAACTCTGACTCGACCATGGGCCTCGTGACACCATGCAGGTTCGTCTAATCCTTATTGATTTCAAAGAATCTGCTGGATCTTGATATCAAGGCTTCCGCCACTACGCAAGCGCCTTCATCCAAACTCGATCCGCCTGCGAAGGAATGCTTGGATGATTGTAACCGAGTCACCTTGTCTGTTGAATGCTCCTGAGACGCCTCGTTTTTACATGAGTATCATATGAAAGGTGAGGCGTAACGAGGCTCACATAAGTCTTTGTTTCTTCTCTAGATATCGGCAGAAAACAAAAGGCAGACGATGACATGACCCTACAGCAGTCAAATCAACTTTCGAACAGGTTTATCGATTAATGCAAGGGGCATTCAAGGTTATTCCACCGTGATTGGGCGCTTGAGACTTGTCTCCTCCATCCACCCTGAATTCTTCAATGTTTGCCTTGGAATGAAGCTGAATCTGAGGCTGTAGCAGGTTTATATCGGGCGACACATGGACGACAAGAGTGCGGAAAAAATCATACAACAAGATAACACGAGACGCTGGGTTCGCAATCATTGGACCTCCAGCGTTGTCCCGCGTGAGCCGTCATCTTATCGGACGTCGAGTATGACAATACCAAGGCGGGTTTGATGAAAGGCTAAAAGACCGTGAGGCTGTCCAAGAGGAGGTCTTTACGTAGGGCGAAGAATTCTTACTTCGTATGGGTAACGTCGGAAAGGTACTTTAGCTGCGCTCAGATTTCTGGCGGACTATTGGCCTTGAAGATGTCTTGTTCTGGCCGGGACTTGATGAGAGGCAATGCTGGATTTGTTGCCAACCTAAGCAACGACCAATGTTCCGTTTGCTGTCACCAAGACCCCCTGCGATGACATGCGCATTATCAGGTTCAATCTTATATCCAAAATGCGATCTTATGCCCATCCTGGAATGAAGTAGCAATTCCTGTTAGATGAATGAGATCTAGTACTAGCTAGAATAATCACATCTTATAACAAGTGCGTGAACCTTCCCCAAACTCTTCCTACTTTGCAATGGACGAAGCGCAGTCTCGAGAAGTGCCGCGGAGAAATGAATGTAATTGACCCTAGCCACTCGCTCTGTATTCTCCGATCCATTAAAGAAAGTCAGTAATACCTCAATCGCTTAGCCTCCTTCAAGGGGAGCCGACAGTTGCTGTGGGATGCAGACTTATTGCAAAGTCTCGATGGCTCGATCCATCAACGCCCCTACCTCATGGCGGTGAAATGGCTTCATGACTCATGGGCAGACTGCAGTTCGTTCAGAATACTTCATCCGAGCTGCACGACGTCTTGTGCAGTCGTCGAGCCTGGAGTTCTCCAATGTACGTGACCGAACTTGTCTTCATTAATAGAGTCGTTAGGCAATCCACGCCCTTTCCCAATATGAAGAGATTTCGAACCCAGTCTTAGGTTAGGCAAAGAGTGGTATCTAGAGATCAGGAGATTATTAGCGAATTAGCTTCGAGCTCCTGGGGTCGGATGTCACCTACCACGTTAACCGAAGGTGTGCGAATTATTTACCGCATGCGTCACGTCCGACATTCTTATATCCAATTTTGTCATGGGCCGCATCCTTCTTATCCGCAACAACACCTCGCCTGAGTCCTCGGTGCCCGACCCTAGCCAATAGCGACCACAACAGGTGCCTACCGTCTCGGATAATTAATCTCAGAGCGGCAGATAACCCTGTCGCTTGGGATAGATCTGATGGTGCAATAATGTAACTCACGTTACACAGCGTGCACCGGAGTTGGACCACGTTCACCCTTGTCGAGTTAGGAAGCCGCGCCGAATAACGCTAGGAGAGAAACTTGACCCCTGTGACCTTCACGCACCTATACACGCGACAGCGCTGCTCCTTTTTACTCCTCGCTCACTCAAATTGTGAGGCCCGTCACCTTTCCTCGCGATGTCTTCGACTGATGCTGAAAAGATTCAGGCGTCTTCCATCCAGGAAGAGACAGACCTTGCGCAGACTCCAGAAGATGACGATACCCCAGAGCAGAAATATGTCACTGGATGGAAGCTGCGCGTCATATGCATTGGCCTCCTTGTGTCTTTGTACATTGGGCAACTAGAGACAACCATCACCAGCTCGGCCGTGCTCGATATCACGAATCACTTGGGAGGCTATGCGAAAAGTCCCTGGATCTTCACCGCGTACTTGCTTACTTATTGCGGTATGAATCTCAGCCACCGGGGCCTGGAGCGACATTTCACTAACGACCACCAAGGACTTCAGATGATATGGGCTAAGTTGTCCGATATCATCGGCAGAAAGATATCTTTTTTGACTGCGCTTGCAATCTTCGTGGTGTTTTCGGCCTGTTGTGGGGCTAGCCAGACACTGATCCAGCTGTACGTTGATAAAGCCGCAAATCTAGCCAATGTAATGGTCACTGACAGTGCGCAGAATCATGTTTCGTTGGTGTCAAGGAATTGGGGGGTCCGGCGTTTTCATTTTGACGCAGGTTGTATTCTTTGAGTTAATGCCGCCAGAAAAGTGGCCCCAGAATCTGAGCCTCGTGAGCGCCATTATCGCATTTTCAATGGTGTGTGGCCCGCTTGTTGGAGGTGCACTCTCGAACCATGGGCAGTGGCGATGGATATTTCTCTTGAAGTGAGCTGTTCTGGCCCCGACCATTAAAACCAATTGTTGGCTGACTCTGCAGTGTCCCTATAGGCGCTTCAATGTTCGTCCTCTTGCTATTATTCTTTCCGAAAAGATTATGGAACGAACCTGCAACAGCCGCCCCAAAGGAAAACAAGATGTTGTCGTCGAAATCTCTTCGCAGGGTCGATGTACTCGGCTCCGCGCTCCTATTGGGCGGCTGCATTCTTGTAGCCACAGGCCTCCAGCAGCATATCCTGGGCTATGCTTGGAAGTCTTCCATGGTTCTCGCATTATTAATTTTCGCAGCTATTCTCCTCATCTCATTTCTTACTTGGCAATGGTTTGTAACGACAAAGAGAACCTTCCCCGAGCCAGTTTTCCCATGGCGTTTCTGCCAGAATCGCGTATCTCTGGGAATGTGCATGTGAGTTTCGACGCCGATGGGCCACTTTCCAATCTCAAGCTGATCGACAAAACTAGTAACACGTATCTCGTGGGAACCGTTCTCATGGTCTTTATCGTTCAGATACCCCAGAAGTTCATGACCGTGCACGGTCTTTCGCCTTTTTCTGCCGCAGTGAGACTTCTTGCTTTCGGCGCATTCATACCAGCTGGTACGACTCTAGCAGGAGCACTTCTAAAAGCGCGGGTGCCACCCTGTTACATCATGGTAGTCGCCATCATCATGGAACTCATTGGAACTGTTTTGCTATACACCAGACCCCATCACACAAATATTACGGCTGACCAATACGGCTTCCAAATTTTGATCGGAACAGGACTCGGTTTTATGAATGCTGCATTGATTCTAATGGTTCCATATGTTATGGAAAAACGAGATCTTGGTGAGAAGCTCGAGATGATGAGTGCGCACGTGACTGACAATTGACAGCTGCTGGTTCATCTGCAATCTCGCAACTGAGATCTTTGGGAGGGTTGATTGGTGTGGCCATTGCAGCGAGCATTTCACTGCCATATGTGAGCTCGCATTTAGCCCAGGTCATACGACCCGAGCTTGCGGCTGCCATCCTGGAACGAACTGATGCCATTCGGTTGCTTAGCGGATCTGAGCTTGAGGCTGTGAGACAGATCTTCGCCGATTCCTATCGTCTGCAAGTAAAATTGTTGATTGGCTTTGTTGTGGCGCAAGTGCCAGTCACGGCCCTGATGTGGACACCAATAATTGCTGCTGGGCAGTAAGCCGCGATCCCATTCTGGTGAGTGAAAAGTACAAGCTTGCAGAGGGTCTTTTGCACGAACAAGATTGTAATACAGGAGGATTGAGACTCGGTGCCTCGAAATTGCGATCTGTTTCTTCACTTTGCTCGATTCACTGTTCTATGCGCTTCCGGGCTTAAGCAGGACACGCAATGATACGCAACTTGCTCTCTTGATGACTTCGTCCTTATCGAAAAAAGCAATACCCGTTCTCAATTGCTATTACCATCTCCCAGAAGGAAGATCAACTGAATGATGCGTGCGTTGCCCTAAGAGCGGGACCAATGTTGCATTTTTGAAGAGCAAAACCAGAATTTCGGCTCGGCTAGGTAGCTCCGAGCTGAGTTGCGTTTCCGATACTGCTTCTTTTAGCCGGCATCCTCTCTCGCGGACCCCAAATTCTCTTGCGCAATACCCGCGACGACATCTTTCATTCGGATAAGTAGCTCCTGGACTCTGAATGGCTTTCCAACTACATCATCCATGCCTGCATCCATCGCCGTCTTAATCTGCTGTTCTCGCACGTTCGCGGTCACACCAATGATTGGTATATGCATTGTTAGCATTTGGTCTCTTTCGAATTCTCGGATTCTGGTAGCTGCAATGAGACCATTCATGACAGGCATTTCCCAATCCATCAGTATGACAGAGAGCTCCACAGGTGATGTTATGAAGCTGTCCTTGGAGACAGTAGGGAAATAAGACGTTTGCTGTCGCCAATACCGCGTCTTTTTCAAGTGATCGAGAGCTTCCACGCCATGATTAGCGACGCTGACAATGCAACCCAAATTTCTGAGCTGCCTAGCGAGCACCTTTTGGTTGACAAGGTTGTCTTCAACCACAAGCACATGGAGTTCCTCGGGGATGGACTTTGCACGACGAAGCTCTTCGAAGTCCGACTCGGTCGAATGGCCCAAAACCTCCGCCGGTATGTTAGGGTGCATAGCTGTCTGCCGTCGTGTCATAGATGGCCTCCCTGGGTTCAACAGCTTGTCTATCTCCTTGTGAGTGTGTGGTCTATGACGAATATCTTCAGGATGGTCTGGAGGCATGCTTTCCCTGCGCTTGATCGTAGGAAACGATCTTCGAGCTTTGACGTAGAACGAAAACGTGCTCCCTTTCTTATATTCGCTTGCTAGCCCGATAGCACCACCTTGCATTTCTGTCAAGCGTCGTGATATGAACAATCCCAGACCACTACCTCCGTAATTAATGTGAGTCCGGGGAGACCCTTGCGAAAAGCGTGCGAACAGGCCAGCTTTTTCATCGTCGGTCAAACCACGACCCGTGTCAGCGACGGAGAATTGCAAATAACATGTTTCTCCACGCTTCCAGTCCTCCTTCAGATGGGCATCTTCGGCGCTAAGTCGGGGGTGGACGAATTCGACACCGTTCGGCACAGACTGTGGCTCGCTATTGCTCGCTGCAATTGAAACCGTAACCTCGCGAACGCTTTCCAGTCGAGTGAATTTCACGGCATTAGTGATCAAGTTGATAAGTACCTGGGCTTTGGTTAGCATTCTTCTCACCTTCATGGAAAGTTAGTAGCTGAATACCTGCAACATGCGCGTTGGATCCAGAGAGACCCAGTCCACATGAAAATCCCGGAACGAGCTTTCGACCGTGAATCTCATTTCTACCCCCGAAGCCTTAGCTTCTGATTCAAACATTTTGAAGGCGTGGTGCGCAACGCTTTCAGGCTGCGTATCGATCGGAGTGATGACCAACAAGCCCGAGTCAAGCTTCGAGATTGTAAGGATGTCGTCTACGATCCTTTTCATATGCATTGTGCACTGAGAGATGGTCCGAGCAGAATCCACAACCTGGTCGAGGAAGTTTGAGTAGGCGATTGGGAATGACGTTTGAGCGTCATCCTGTATTTCCTCGAAAGAAGAAATAATTCCGTCAGCGCATTGCATGATGGCAGAGAGTGGATTGCGCATCTCGTGGCTAGTCGTATCGATGAAATTCTCCAGCTGCCTTTTGCTTTCCAGTGCGCTGTCCATGCGTATACGCTGCATTCCCTCTGCCCATTTTTGTTTGGAAATATCAGTCACATTTCCAACAATTTCTTTAAGCTCATCATTTTGTCCGACTTCAGGGTAAGCCGAGCACAGTATCCAAACGAAATGTTCATGATCGGTATTGCTAGCATCCATATTGTCCGGCGCGTTCCATCGCATGGTTGTTCTAAGCTCGAACGTGATGGGCGTATGATCCACAACAAGCTTTTGGAAAAGCCGCTCACAATAGGCGTGGTCCTCTGGGAAAACAATATTATTCCAAGCGGCGGCCAGGTCATCCTGATCAACAGCAATTTTAAAAATGTCGAACCAGCGTTCATTGCGATATGTGTATTTGCCATTCATATCAGTGATGAAGATGGCAACATCAGATCGCTCCGCAAACCTTTGGAACTTCTTTTCATTCAACTTCAACTCGGCTAGTAGCTGTTCTTGAAATTTGGCAGCTTGGCCGATCGCATTTTCTCTTTGGCGAATCTCTTCGTTGAACAACACAACGGAAGCAAGAGAGGTGGCCAGCAGTCGATTGATGACATGGATGAATTGCTCGTAATCATCATCAAAAGGTCGACGAGGATTCACTCCAAGAATCAGAAAACCTTGCAATTGCTCCCCAGTCGTTGGCAGAACAGGAGATATTATGACAGCTCTACAAGGTTCTTGATAACCTTTCCAGTCGATATTGGCGAGCATTTCCTCAGGCATGCTAAGGTCGTCGAAAGGCAGGTATACTGGCCTCCTTGACTTGGCAGCTTGCAATAGATGCGATGCAAATATGTGGGAATTGGTTTTCAAGCTGATACGGGAGGGTGCAATCGGATGATCCACCATAACAGCAATAGAACCCTTCAGAACAAAGGATTCTAGCTCATTAATACTGCCGGGTGATGATATCGAAGTATATTCCGAACTATCCCCTGTTTCCGTTCCGTAGAGGAGGGCGAAGGGGACATCTTTGTCGTTTAATACGAGCGTGTTCAACACAAGGTCCCAGTAGTGGTCTAGATTTCGTGCCTTTGCTATTTGTGAACCAACTTCGACCAAGCACGAGACCCTACGCTTAAGAATGTTGTTTCTAGACGGAATCAGCCTTATAAGATGGGGTTCAAAACAGGGTAGACGTATGGAGGTAGTCTATGTAGAATAAGAGAACGTTGAACTTACTTTGTGGTTTCTAGAAGTGGCTGATAGTAGCCGGCAACATGTCCCGATTCGTTTAGGATTGGGATAAACCGGAATGAGAAATAGGTCTCCTCTAGGAACCCATGCCTATCCACGAACAGCGGCATATCATGTTCGTTCACGGTTTCTCCTGTGATGTTGATGTAATCCACGAGAGGCTGGAACAACAGCCAATAATCCTTGGCTGCCACACGAGCACTGACGCCCATGCATGGGTGAAACCCACCGATGATCTCAATGTACGCTTCATTGTAAACCATGGTGACTTCTGGGCCCCAGAATAGAACCGCGGGGCTTTTGTCTCGCATCATTGAGTTTACAACAGAGCGAAGCTGTGGGGCCCACGTCCGCATATCACCAAGCGGCGTTTTCGACCAATCGATACTGCGAAAGTAGTAGATATGCGCCGAGACATCGACAGGAGGAATATCAAGGGTAAAGTCGAACGAAGACTGCACAGAGCCGCTAGTCGAAGCATTGAGAGAAGCTTCATCGACCGATGTGTCAAAAAGCACCGACGGGGCTTTCCCGAACTGTGGGGCATGTTTGGGCCCTTTGTGCTCGCGCGGGTCGGTTGGCAGGGCCAAGTGCGGTTGCTTGGAACTAATAGTTGCGGATATTTGTTCCGATATGGCGCTTTCACTGCCGTGAAGGATTCGATATTGGTTGACAGTCGTTGCAGACCACACAAAGCCTCCATACCTAGGGAAGGGGCTCAAGTCAGCATGGCTCGTCGGTCCAAGGGTGCAGACATGACCATATATCAGAGAAGTTTGCGCCGAATATATCTTACTTACATGTGGGCGCTGCCCTTGACGCCGTTGCCTTCATTAGCAGGACAGAGCAGCCAGTTCTTGAACCTTGAGTAGGGCTCCTGCATGTTTTGTACGTATTGCTCCGCATTGTGCGTATTTGTGAAGGTTTTCAGTAACTCATCGTGCGCCGCAAGGCTCGGATTGATGTATACGGGCCGAAGGGGCTCGTCCGGTGCGGGTGGCAGGGACACGTCGAGTACGAAGGCGGGCCGGTCGTCGACCTGTAACGCGTCGAGGAGAGTGATGGAAGCAAGCTCCTGACGCATAGAAGCTCGTTTCAGCTCGGGAATGCTGCGGATGGCAAGTTCGCTCTGCAGGTCACTGAGGCCTTTGCTGTAGCTATCTTGTTTCGCTCCATTTTCAGTCGAGTGGTGCATTGGGCGGCCAGCAGGACAGGCCAAGTGGCGCGGAAAGAGAGGGTATTTCAAAAGAACAGCAGAGGAATGCGGTGACAGTGTACAAGGGAGGCTCGGAGAGTAAAAGTGCCATGATGCAGCAGCTGCACGCCGCTCCGAGAGACGTTCGTGTTCCAGTCCAGACATGGGATGGGAGCGGCTAGCGCCTCTCTAGCGCACCTTCCCTCTGGCGTCTGTGCGATGACGTAGCGCAGGACGCCGTGCTTCAGCTGTCAACACCTTTCTATGATACATCCGAATGTACGGGCACCGCGCACTACGGGAACGAAGCAAACAGCACATCGTGGCATAATTTCATAAACTGAGACCCCTTGGGAAGCTGCAGTTCTCGACGTGAAAATCGCGGGGTCCACCATGATCTCCGCCAAGGTAGATCGATCTAGATGCGCTCCCGAGAAGATCGACGCACCTCCTCCAAGTCGCGCGGACCCTGTGCCCTGATTTCCATTCACCGGCCGGCAGCAGATCTCCATGCCGGAAGCATATCCACGAATCATGGACTGATTCGTCGAGCAGCTGCAGCTAAAATTTCGGCCAAGTCGACCATTCTCAATATAACGTAGCACTAACGGATTCACCATCTTCCAACGCAGCAACCATTTCTTCTCTTGGCGTTCTGATCGTATGGCGTTTTTTATGCTTAGCGCGCCCTGGAAGGCATATTTCATTTCCTTTGGACAAAGACAAGGTTTCGTCAAGTCACGTGCATACTCTTCGATTTCGCTATTCTTTCTAATCTATTGTACGCGCGCGAAAAAAGAGCTTTAGATCCTTCACAAGTCATGATATGGCTGTAAAAAGACTGAGAATTTCCAAGGGGGATGTTGAACGCAAGCTTGGCGCTACGTGCAAGCACTCTGTCCGTGCGAGTTCGAAGCTAAAAGAGAGAGTACGAATAACCTACAGAACCGTTTCGACTGAGTTCAAGAATTGCCCGTTCTAGAGCAAATCGACGATGGTCTCGTTTTGGACACGTTTGTCTCGGTGGTCAAATAGCAAGTAAGACCTCGGAGCCGGATTATCTTGCAAGGTTTTAGGATCATGTGTTCACAAAAAGCGTAGTTGGATGAGGTGTCAAGAGATATTACAACTTGATGATAGTATTCATTAGAGACAACTAGGTATCGTCAAGTTTCCCGGAGGTAAAAGGGTTGTGTTGTAGTTCTCATGGGTATTATTTCAGGCCTTTTGAGAGGTCCTTTGGAACAATCAAGATCCTCGCCAGACCGCTTGCTATAGGTTTCTTTTTGTTTCAGTCGCTTGCTTAGCATTTGCTCTAGGTTTGCTTGGCGCTCCATACTTATACGCGCTGTGTAGCTGCGAGAGTGATTAGTCTCCCACGGTTCTGAGAAATTCCACAAAAGCCATTACTCTGGCGTTTTCCTACTCGAGGTCGCGATTATCACCCAATCTTGTGTGGCGTAGGAGCTTTTCACAACCCCGGATCACGTTCCAAGTACCACAAAACCGACCACCGTGGCAATGGCCGACGATGAAGTCAATTTCATAGCCCAGCTGACTCAGCGCATTGACAATCTCGACATCGAGAATAATCAGCTTAAGGAAGAGTGCAGCATACTTAGGGGAAGAACCCAGGATCTCGAGACGAGGCTTCGTCTAAGAGACAACCAGCCAGGGCAAACATGGCAGGAGAAGTGTGAAGACCTAAAAGGGGTACTGCAGAAATTTACAGATGCAATCAAACAACATCTGATTGATGGCAATACCGGAGGACTTGCATTGAACGAGTACTTTAATTTGCTCCTTGAAGAGGCTGGAGCAGACGATTCTGGCTCCTTCATTCCGCCGTACGAATCCCTGACCATGAGAACGAAGACACTCACAATCGAAACCCCAACCGCAAGACGATCACCAAGCGTAGATTCGCTATACTCGTACCCAACCAAAGACGGGGGCGAAGGCAAACGCAAGGAGCGGCACGTCACCCAAGCCGATTATGACAACCTCGTGCAAGGAATTCAGAACGCGCTGGCAATAAAAGAGGGCGAAAAGCAACTCAGAGCCCAATTGATAGACATACTCCAATCAGTTCGGATCAGCAGTCATTCGACATCGGATTTGAGCGGATGGACGCTTCTGGAGACATCACAAGCCGAGGAGAGGGATGAAGATGAATTCGTTGCGGATGAATGGATTAACGATCTGGACGAGGTTTTTGCAGATGCACGCAGTGATGAAGACGATGAAGAGAAATTCCCTAGTCAGCCAGCGAGCGAGAGCGAGAACGACAAAGTGGATGGCGCGGATATGCAGGAGGCCACGAAGCATGAAGAGGATGCAGCTGCGAAGAAGGACAATGAGCATGAAGAGGGTGCAGCTGCGAAGAAGGACAATAAGCATGAAGAGCATGGTCCCTATGGGGAGAAGGAACATGAGAACGAAGGGGACGCTGTTGGTTCACAGGAGGACAAGGAGAACGAAGGAGACGGTTCAGGTGCGCAAAAGTGATTGGACAACACGACATGAGATTTTGGGCGAAGGATCAGCTCGCAGAATCGGGAGGGTCAAGCGTGGGCCAAGAAGTAGCGTTGTGTTGATGGCCTATGACGGCCTTTCACTGCCCTATTTTCGTGCATTTTGCTGTTCAACACTCTCTTAGAACGTTAGTAACAACACTCGAGCTTTTGAATTTATCCATGGTCCCTGAGTTGATGCTTGGCTCCCACACACACTCACCCAAATAGAGGCGGCGAGGGCGCGGACACACCCGTTTCGGCTACGGAGAGCGAAATTGTCGGGCCAGTGACAGAAATACGAACAGATCAACCAAAACCTCCAACATACAGTAAACCAGGATCGGCAATTGTAAGTCCCTCACCTTCTTACATGTGTATGAGACGATTTCTACTTCTCTCCGGTGCCTATTTTAGCCTATTAGGTTCCAATCTGCGAGTTCGATGACAATTCGGCCCGTAAACAACCATACCCAAACTTAAGCCACGTGCAAAATTCTAGCTTATGGATGTTGTGATTTCATTTTTTGATCTTGAATGCGAGGAAATACCAAGTTTGGTGATGTCTTACTGAAGTTGCGTGAAGTTTATCGTATTCTAAGACATGCCTCGTAGCTAGGGCAATGAAATCAGCATGCGCGTAGTCCCCGAACAGATATAAAGCATCGCAACATCTTCTTCAGTTGTTCATCCCAGAATCGTCACACATTTCAATCGTCTCATCAGGTCTCTTCTGTGCAGCTCCACTCAGTCATGAAATTCTCAATCATCTACATCATTGCAGTAGCATGCGCAGCCACCGCTCTCCCCAGAGTCCAGCGATGTCGACTACTCTCTTCCCTACCACATTCTCGAACTCGGACCCGATGATGCTGCAACCTACCATGATATCATGAGTCGTGTCGACGCCGACAAGCCAGTTATTTCTCGCCTTGGAAAACGCTGCTGTGACGAGAGCAGTCCCTGTTGCGATCCAGACACGTGCTGCAGGTCGCGTGATCCGTGCTATCTCAACTGTCTTGCGCACCCTGATCTAGGCTCTTTAGGTTGCCTTGCTGGTAAGATTTTGTTCCGTTGGAAAGAGAAGCTATAAGAAACTGAGAGTATACGGGTTGCGCAACTGCTTGCCCCGCTAAACCTGAATGCCAGTAAGCAATGGCTCTCTCTTGTCGGCATATGGTCACTTCGGACGGGAATATGAACGATGAACGTTACGGAGAGTATACGGTTGGGAGTGCCTATAGAAACTAGTTGCAGAATACAGCTGATCGGCTATCCGAAATGCTTATCGATATTTGCTATTGTGATATGGCTTGGGTCGCGATAACGGGTTTGATGATTCCTGTAGAGTTTTGTTTCCAGTGGGTTGATTAACTCAAAGATCATGATGTCATGGTGGTCTGCGCAAGAGGCAGCCACTAAACCCGTGACCGCGTGCCCGCCCCGGGTCACGGTGGAGTCGCGCCACATTCAACACATGGGAGCACATACAAATCAACGAACGCGCATTTGCTCTTTTCAATTCCCCACAACGCCAACTCTTAACCCATCATGGTCGACAAATTTGACAAAGCAATCATGTTCGAACGGACCAAGACCATGCATGTACAGCCCAAGAAGCATTACGGACCAACTCGTCCAGGCTTCGGCGATGCACTTTCCACAGTCCCCGAACAGGAAGATTCACCTGAGACGAAAGATACAGCTGCAATGCACATTGCACGTGGTTTGATTCCTTCACAGGCGTCAACGCGACCTCGTCAAGCTCGGCCTTATTCACGGTCTCATCAGCTACGAGTTCGACAACAACACCTATCAAATAGGACAACCGAAAAAAATGAGCAGCTCGACCCAGTCGACGGCTTGCTGGACCCCAAGCACGACTCCAAAAGCATTCCAGACCTGCCTTATCAGCTTCCCAACGTCCCAATTGAGAAGTACATGACAGAAGAGACGTTGTCCAAGGTGCAGATCGCCATGAAAGCTGATTCATGCAGCGCGGCTCTCTGGACCTTGAACGAGAAGATGAAGAATTATGACAACCAGATTCCATACCTTCCGACGGAAGCGGTCTGCAAAGTATGTGGAAGTATCAACCATGCCTACCTTGCGCTAGGAAATAAGGCTCTCCAGAACGCCCAGATGATTCCAATCTTATTCGTCTTGCATGGGCAGCTGTCCAAGGAGAAACATATTGCGGTCGCCGCCGAGAAGATAAATAATGCCGAGTTTCAACAGCAGCTCGACGCTGCCAATCAAGATCGCTTTACATTGAATCATCAGGTTAGCGTTGGCGCAACTGATATCATCGCATTGAACGAGCGTATCTTGAACATAATCGACTATGCAGAGGCCTCACTTGTCGAGAAAGACAAGGAATCTACCCAGCTAATGGAGAGCCTGCACGAACAGACTGAGCGTCTCCGCATCTTGAATGATCAGCTAGAGACGGCCTTTGCCACCATTCGCGTTGAAAAATGCAACCAAGAGAAGATCGAGGACTTGAAATATCGCTTGAAGACTACCCAGAAGAGCTATGAGGACTTGAAGGCAGATCGTGGCATAACCCTCCACGATCAAATAAGAGAGCTTGTGAAGACTTCAGTGCCTGTACTTTCGACAGCGACTAGGAAATATCTGGAGCATCAACAAGAGAAGAATACCGTGGAAGCCAAAGAAAAGACTGAGACAGAGGTGGATAGTCTTGACGGCACTTCTGGACTGGTAGATATCAAAAAGATACCGGAGGTAGAACTTTTCCGTCAAAGGATTGCCCAGAAGTACTGGAAGTAGGGACCATTTACCTGGCTCAAGGTCTCAGGGCTCATGTTATCATCTGTTTGGCAACTATGAGAGCTCTATGAGCCAAGACTCTATCTAAATGTATGCAAGAGTTTCATGCCTGACAGGCTGCAATCAAACCAGAAGACAAATTTCAAACTTTGATCTGGCCGAAAATGAACGCGCACTTCTCAAACGCTATTCTCCATCATTTGCTTGCGACGTTATGCGGGAAAGCACTTCAGTATACCAGTGAGGAAGAAGATGCCAACATTGCAGATGAAGAAGATCCACTGTTTTCGTGAAGCTGATGTTAACGCACTCGAGACCAGTCTATGGAGGTTTCTATCATTCCAAAATTTAGTTCGAGAGATATATGCCCGTATCAGGGTGCGAGGCGGTAAAAAGCGGGCATTATCCTTCCTAACGCCATGAGCTCGATCACGTGCTGCTGAGTGAAATAATTTTGCAATCATGTGATACATATTGAACGGTGAAAGGTAGCCGAATCGAGCACAGACAGTGATTGACAAGACCTTGCCTACGCGCAACACTAGTATAAGACCATGTTCAGTGGCGCGCTACCCACAACGTTCCATTCCCCACAATATCAAACTCCACTGCAGCCTTCTCAACTCGGCGGAATGAAACTTCAAACAGATCCCGAATACTGGACTAGTTCTCCTGATTCATCATCTTACAGCAGTGTCTTCATACCTTCACTTTCGAGAGCCCTGGGACGATTTCTGAAGAAAGAGACACTGAAAGAGCTTCCTGAATGGGAATGGAAGCAGAACCGCTGGCGTGTGGTGAATCCCTGCTGCTATCATGTCACCGCCATCCTGGATGCTTTCTATACATTGATGTGCAGGGCAATGCACAGGGATCGGGACACAAGGATTTTGACACGTCGCTACAGCTGGCAAACATCACTATATCCTATGTTGAAAGCAGCTGGATGGACTCCAAAGTCAGGCCAAGATTTTCTTCGAGAAACCATCGAGTCGATCGATCTCAAGGAGACTTGGGGTATATTCCAGGCAAAACATCTGATTATTCGAGACAAAACCTGGTTGATTAGCTGTGCCCTGCATCCGCAGTCACAATTCAGCTCTGAGCAGGAAAAAGTCCTCAGGCAGTTTCTGGACTCTCCACTACAATTCTCGAACTCACCGTGCATCTACCGTTTCATGCCAGGGCGAGAAACAGACCAAATCCAAGCTATGGCACAGGCACTGCAAAGAGTGTTTACGCATGAGGTCGCTGGCAACGGCGACCATGCGGCTCTACCCGTCTTGTATATGTTTCGCTGCATAGCCATGGCTGTTTCAGACATCTGGGAGCATACGGCTGGCGCGTTTCCGGGACGAAGTCAACCCCCATTTGGATCATACCGTCAAGGACTCGACTGCTTCCGAAAATGGTGGTGTCTTGCACCCAAAGATTGCGTCTCTCTGCTATCTCCGCAGAGTCGGCAAGCCCTTTCGGCGAAGGTGGAGGTCGGCCAAGTCTTTGACATTTTTTGGTACCTTGCCCGCCTCCAAGGGAGCTTCGTTAGCGGACATGCGTTAACTCGTCGATTGCTGTCTGCAGTTCATGAAGCAGCAAAGATCGATCCTCCCATTCTACTCACCCGCACCATTGCGTCGCGGTACGCAAGATTGCCAATCACTGGAAACAACAAACGTCCGCCGGAATTCCCTCATTTTATTATCCCGCCCGATGCTGTTGATGTACAAACGGAAGAAGTACCAAATTTCAACGGGTTTCGGGGTGAGGCAGAGAGGTTTTTTTTCGGGACAGAATATTCCGGTCATCGTTACTTCAGGCGTCATGAGCGTGTCTTTGAACGTGAAGCTCGACTTGCCGAGGCCAACGAAGACGTCCAGCTCGTTTCCGTCGGCCCTGAAATTGACTTGTTTGCCACTCTAGACGGTCACCGTGCGGGAAAACTCTCCGGCCAGGACCTAGGCAGATGCGCAATCTGTCTCGACAACTTGAACAACGGATTTCCCTGCATCAAAACGGTTGTGTGTAGGCACATTTTCCACACAGAGTGCCTAACTAGGCAGGCCAACTCCACTGGAAGGACTCGCAATCGTTGTTCGCTCTGCAGGTCGAAAATTTGCAGGGCACGACCAGTCCAAGTATTGCCAATGCAACAAGCAGAGAATGTCAACGTCAACGAAGCTTAATCGGATACTTTGCACCTTAATTCAGGGGTCGAGTGGGGGAGTTGGGGGACTAAATCTTCCAAGAGGTGCGAGGGAATAACTAGCATGTCGGTAACATCGTGAGTAGAAAAATGTCAATCAAGAGAAGACTGCACCTTTGCTTATTAAGCTTTACCGTTCTTAACTTTACAACTTTTATGTAGATCATGTGATCTTATTGTTTACACTAGACGAATATAATCTCTAACGTCCATCCAAGCGTACCGGAACAACCCCTGTAGCGGAACAGCATCGTCTTCTTTACCACCTCTGGTCTCGCAAACTAATTTTAGAAGAATGCATGTACAACTCACGTCTAGACCAGC
>ML996249.1:63522-80029 GCA_010093805.1 Polyplosphaeria fusca | reverse complement strand
ACTAAAGGTCCTCTCAGCCTGAGGATTGCATAGAAACTTGGCTATCGCTTTGGCTGATTTGTACGTCCGTGGCTATGTCCTCAGGTATCAGAGGGGCGTAGAGGGCGTAGGTATGCTGTTTTCCTCTGAAATCGTAGGTTCGACTGGAGGGTCAGGTAACAATTTCAGGAAACCACTTGACGGCATGTCCTGGCTACCTAATCGAGCCGATTTTCTCGTAAAAGAATTCTGCGAGGTTTTTTTACGTTTCCCCAGCCTGGGCTTGTGTTGAGAGGCCTTAGATGGCATATTGTATCGCACTGTTGAGGTTGTTGTTGACGGCGGCGTCAACGACGTCGAAGGGTGACGTTGAACATGAGATACTTGGCAAGGTGGAGCTCGCCAGGGGCCTCCCCGGCATGGGAATCTCTGGCTGATAAAAACACTTACGATTGCCTAATTAGGTACAATTGAAACGTGATACGCCTCAGTTTTGATCCCGGGCCTCCCGGGACGGTCGTCCCGTCCCGGGGGGCCCGGGAGGGCTGATGGGCTGGACCGCCCGTTGCGAACCCTGTCGACGACTCCAAATAAAAGTTCAACGGCAACCGAAGAAGACGAGGGAGAGGGAAATTCGAGGAAATGTTACCATCTACGTCATTTGGTATAATATTTCAACAGTAAAAACAATGAAAGCGAGCACGCTGCAAAGGCAACATTCATTCAAATCGCTACCGCAATTTACACCGCGCACATCAACCTCCAAGACCAACACAGCTCCCTCACCCACCGACATGGCTTCCCCTCAGCGCCCAAGCCCAAGTCCAAGTCCAATTATCTCAGAAATGGAACTCGAGAACCAGAAGACTCGCATAGGTCTCACAGCCGCCATCGAGTCCTCGAGTCACCCAACCCTCCTCCTCCAATCCCCCTCCAGCCTTCCCTCAGCCGGACAAGCCTTCCCCCCAACCCTCCACCCCTCCCACCCCGCCAAGTCCTCGCAAACCGCTTCCTCTCCAACGTACGACACGTCCTCGCGTCGACGAGGGGTTGTTAGCCGACGTCCAGGGCCAACAGATCGTCGCAGGCTTCTCGCCCGTGATCCCGCCACCTCCTTTTGATCCAGGTCGGCTTCCTACTAGCCGTTTTCGTCCATCAGAGTTCGCAGAGACCATGCAGGCACACCCGTACCCAGCAGGTCACCGCGACGTCGGACCAATGGGCTGGGAGGGCGACAGAGACTGGAGTCAGCTCTCAGAAATATCTGCTGAAGTAGGTCTGACGCCTCCGGTAACAAGTAGAGCACCACCCGGTCTTTTTGGATTTATGACAGGTGGGACCGATCCGAGCCTCGGTCGGATTCCACTACTGCCAGGGAACCCGCCGGTGCGATCCATGTTTCCGCCGAGCACCTACCAGCCTCCAGCTGGGCATTTGAATCCGGCGCTCCAAGGACCCATGGCAGGGCAAGAAAGCAGAATACAGGAGGCCGTGGCACGGACTGAGCGAGATGGTAAGATGGTGCCTCCTCCGCTACGACCGATGGGAGGTTCTAGCACACCAGGCCAGGCAAGGGGCGGATCCTCTCGAGCCACCGGCACCTTTGAGCAACGCGCTGAGAGGCATGGTCTTCGTGTCAGCCCTCCAGATAACCCAGAAGATATCCGACTGCATCAAATTAGGAGGCATGAGCAGGGCGGGGAATTGAGTGGAGCGCGGCGCGGCTAGGGTTGACCACTGGCCTTAGGATCCTTCTCGGCAGTTAGTTGCATTATACCGATGTGAAGAATGAGAAGCGCCAAATACATTGGTGGGCTTGAAGGCTCTGCAATCGTACCAAACAAGATATTATAGCGATTTGAGACGTGAGTGTATGCAAATTTTGGTAAATCAAATAGAAGGAGATTCTCACCTTGCAAACACTCCACGGCTACCCCTCTCCCGCCTCTCGAATCCCCACAAACCACAAACCACAACCCCAGCAGCAGCCACAGCATCAACAATACCATCACAGTCTCCCACGATATCAAGATCTTGTCATGGAGCCTCCCCAAGCCCACGATGATGACACCAACTTCATCGCCACCACCTCGCAACAAACTCACTCGCGCGAGATGCTCTCCTTCGGCACCACCTCTCGCTTCCTGAGCCCGCCCGCCGGCAAAATGTTCTCCAACCACTGGACCGAAACGGAGCTCCTGCCTCTCCTCACAAGATACTACGGCCCACACCTCCCCGCCGACCACGACTGGCTCGACGACCTGCGCCGCGCAGAGTGGAACGAGCCACACCACACCCCGTCCTACCCGCTACAGGACCCGCTGTTCGTCGAGCGCATACGACTGACGCTCGCGAATCCGGGCAAGGCACTGCAGGAGCGGCCGACGCTGGTGGAGAATGTGGTGCGCGATCGCATGCTGACTATTCGGTTACTGATTCGCAAGTACACGGAGGTGCTGGAGGATGAGGGGGTCGAGATGCCGCTTGCGAGTCTGGGGACCGAGGTGAGGGAGGAGTTGAGGGGGGACTATGAGACTGCGGGGGCGATGGATGTATTGGTCACGGGGTTGTTTGTGAAGGAGGTGGGCGCGGTTCTGAAGGTGGAGGAGGAGGGGTAAGGGTTGGCATCGTATTCTGGATGGGATCAAGAGCGCTCTGGAACTGGTGTTGGGGCACTTCAGCAATGGCAATGCAGATTCGGTCGATGTGGTATTCTTTGGGTGTCTCTCATGCAGGGGTTGAGGTTCGGATGATGTGCAGCCATCCTTACCCACATCGTGACGCTAGGCTTGCGAGAGTCTAGTGCAATGTCCGTGCCTGAAAGCTTTGTAGAACGTCATCTCTTGATTCTCATCTGCGTCTTTCTATGTCTTAATGACTATGTACAACCGTTGAATTTCTCGTCCAGCTCCCATTATAAACCTCACTAGGAATATAGTGTTGGCATCGCAGGCTTCAACTTGATCCATTCCTGTCCACCTCGTCGCAAGTACTCGCGATCCTCACCATCTACGACTGTAACTCCGGCTGCAGAACGCGGCGGACTTGCATCCCAACTCAACTCTAGCCAGAAGAAGGAGACATGTCCCTAACATTCTCCATAGCGGAGTCGTGGTGCAGGGTATCGTGGTGGCAGGGGAACCTGCGGTAGGAGACGAGCTAGCTCTTCAGAGACCGTGCTGGGCAAGCTCAAGCCATGCATTAATCTTCCCTTGAGCCTTTTCCAAAACCAAGGGACAACATTCTTCTCGTAGAAATTCCGAATGCCCCAACCGAACTTTGCTCCCTCGAATCCTTTCCATCCTGCAACAATCAGGCCCTCTGATATTGGAATATCCAGCATTTCCAGCAAGGCCGTTGTAATATGCCAACGATAACGCAGATCGCGCTCCGCAGAATGCACCCATCTGGAGATGATGGCTTCTTTAAACTCTATCAACCAATTGACGTTGCCGATGTCCCGTGCACACCTTGCAAACTTCATCACTCTTTGGAATCCGACAAAGGTAACTGGCTCATGTAACTGTAACGGGTTATTCCTCATCATCTGATAAGGTATTGTTTGATGAAGAGGTCCCAGATCGAAGACATATTCCATCGTCATCAACACCAAAGCATAAAACACAATCTCGAGTTTCCTGTATTCGCAATCAGCGACCTTTATGGATTGTCTGCGAAGAGAATCAGCCCATCGCCTCTGATAAGCTTCGAGCTCAGTTGTAGCCGTCTGAGTAAGAGCTAGTCTACGAAGCGCAAACACTGTCAAAGTCGAGTCGATGACATTGCTGATGGCTCTTAAAGGTTCGACGATTAGCTTCACTGCGTTGAAGAAGTGCTGCGAGTGGTTTTGTAAGATTTCGTGGGGGTTTGCTTACTGAAAAGTAGAATCTTGACCTGAAAACGAGAGAATGTGGACCCGTCTCTTTGTGTATCGCGATCTACCATTCCGACAAATTGACTAACTTGATCCCGTATTGAAGAGAGAGCTTGCGTCATAGCCGACCTTTGATCGACAATGATGATCATCTTGATGCATCTTACAAGTCTGAGAGGCGTTTGTGGGATAGGCGACGAAATGTAACGAAGTCCAGGACCAAGGGGATCGATCTCGATTCTCCGTTTTGCCGCACATGGTGGTGCCGATATAAGCGATCCTTATGTAGAAAGTGGTTTGGTCGTACAAGACTGAGTATGCGTCATTGGTCAGCGCTCGGCAGATTTGCATGTACGGAACCCAGGTGTGTTTGACGCTATGCAACCTGCGCCCGTTGTCGCGGTAATAGGGAATCTCCGAGGGAAACAGGTAACGGAGAATCATCTGGCGTATTTCTGATGGAAGGTCAAGCAACGTCTTCTTCAACTGCATGGAAGGCCTTTTTGAGCGCCTAATCCAAGTGCAATGTGCAAGAGGATGTTCCGAAAGCGTTGCGAGACATCGTTCAAGGCTCCTCATATGAACCATCCTCACTCAAACACTGCTCATACACTGGACAATATGCCTATACGCATCCTCAGAGTCATTCAAATACTCGCATTCAGCCGCCAAAGGATTTGCTTGTTTACCTCATTTGGTTTGCTTCCGCAATTTCGGAGGTGTGCATGAAGGAATCATCATTGTCAAGCATAGTATTGCTC
Source organism: Polyplosphaeria fusca (assembly GCA_010093805.1). Taxonomy (NCBI): domain Eukaryota; kingdom Fungi; phylum Ascomycota; class Dothideomycetes; order Pleosporales; family Tetraplosphaeriaceae; genus Polyplosphaeria; species Polyplosphaeria fusca. The sequence continues at coordinate 75,415 of ML996249.1, read as the reverse complement.
AAAATTAGCGTCAACAAACATTAACGCAATCAATAGCTGGCTAGCATTGAACAGAGTCGGGCCGATCAAACACACGATCGGTGTTGGTGGGTGCAGAACTGGGCCAGGATATGTGATCAATTGCAGGATGATGATACGAGAATGGGCGAGAACAAGAGATTGTCCGTATGTTTCTATTTGTAACCAAGCCCATTGTCTTCAGCATCAATGTTGCCGACCAACAACACGCCCGTCGAAGAGGCTGCCAAGAAGTTCCGTCTCCAATCTCTCTCCACCTGAACCATCTGTTCAGAGCTTTCTTCCATTGTTTATCTTCCCATGGCAATCACTGTTCACAACATATTCCTCGTATCGCCTCCCATACCACAAGCTCATTATTGGAAGTCAACAATGACTCAACTCAATCCTGCCATCCCCCGAGACATACCACCAGCAATGTATATATATTCATGCGAGGAAACTGAGTAATAGCCGCGGTTCGTAGAAAACGAGCGGTGGGCGGGTAGGTCAATGTTTCCGAGTTCGAGGCGAAGGAGGCAGCGGTTACAGTAGCATATGCAACGTTTCGAGACGTGTCTGGCGGAAGAGACTGCAAATGGGCAGAGCGAGATCGCGGGGGGGTCTGTTCCAGTTACAAAGATAAATTGTCCCGCGAGTCGGCTACAAACCAAAGTCAGTACGGCCACCACCTGATGATACGTCTTCCAGACAAACAAGACTTTTGAAGACCACAATATGATCACAAAGAAGCGCAGGCAGAGACCACAGCTCACCTGGAGGCAATGAAGAGACTTCAACAGCAGGGATGGACGCACCTCTCTTCGTCGTATGCAGAAACAGCACATACAACGTGCCACTCTAATACACACCGTCACTGTCTTTGCCACGTTTGACGCCTTATCCTCGTTATCATCAAAGGCACTCATGAACTCCACAATTCCAGCCGCATGACCCATAATCTGAAGCTTCAGGTCAAATGACAGGTGCCCCGCGGCTGCAAGGTGATAGTGTAGGAGGCACGGGGAGCACCCCGCGGGCGAAACCCGACCCTGCCGTGCCCCGCGTGCCCCAGCTCACAACCAGCCGCCTCCAAGTGAAAGCGTAGTGAGGCAAGAGGCACAAAACGGCGCCGCCACTGACGTAGCCCCAGGCAACAGTCGACCTGCCTGGCGCTCAGTGAGTCACGCTCCCTCTGCCCCCCTCGGGCCCCAGCTTCTTCCCAAAGCGTCAGCAAACGCTCTACCCTTCCCAAAGCGTCAACAGGCGCTCTCTACCCTTCCTAAAGCAGTAATTCAAACCTGCGCCACGTCCGCCGACGCTGGATCACTCACTAGCGCCATTCGCCACGCCCCAGATCAATAGCGCCGTTCTGGGGGTATATAGCAGCGCTGCCTTCCTCCCTAACTCCTCTTCTTTCTTCTCCATCCAGGTGCATGGTAAGCTTCCCTCCCCCATACATTCTTCTGAGTTGTCTTCTGACTTTTCTCTAGGGCATTAACCTTGTCAGTGAAGATTCGTCTGAGACAGGTTTTTTGCTAGTTGAAAACTACCATTTGACTGCTTCTAGTGGCTTTCGGGCTGCTAGGGAATCTTTGGAACCTTTTTTGCCTCATGGGGCTTTTTTCTTTTCATTGATTGATGAGCCCTGTGCTCATCATTGAAGAAGAGATTTGTCTTGCTTGGTGTTGTGTCTGTCTGCATATACTGGTGGCGCTGTATGCCTGGCTGCATATACTTGTGGTGTTGTATGTTGTGCCTGCACAATGTGCCCGCTTGTTGTTCGTGCGAAGCAATGCTACCTGTCTATGTATGTAAAGCCGTGACGCTCATCTTCTTACACGTCCATCTGCCCACTCTCTGCCACACTGATGTCTTCCCGAGCCACGACAAGTACATAACTTGACGCTCCTTCTCAGCTTCTCTTTGAGGCGATCGTTTAATGCCGTCATTCCCGTCATTCCCGTTTTTCTCTACGACAGGAATCACTGCAGAAGGCACGCCAGCTTCCCGCCCAGTTCGTACGAGTTTCGCCCATTCTGACGCGCCCGGTGCTTGTGCCGGCTCAGCGTTGCACGCAATCAGCTGGCGGCTTGCGCACCACTGGTTGCTGTCTTACGACCTGGTTTCCCCACTACGTGGATCTCATTGCCTTGTCATTGAAGTCATTTCTTTGAAAGGCCCTACGGCCCTTGCTCTTGGTGTGGAGTGGCCAGCTCTGAGATGCGCCCGAGCAAACAATGACAACGACGACTCGCTTCCGTCGGTTTGGCAAAGGCATCTTCTTTCGAAACCATAGTATGGTTGCTCTCCATCATATTCTCCCTGTCTGTCTGTTCTAGCGCCTCGTTGCTACTTCTTCCGCTGCTGTCTCTTCAACTAAGCATGTTTCGCTCTCGTAGCTTCAGTCGCCCCGAAAACTGTGTCGCTTTCATCTTTCCGGTGCCAATTTATCGAAACACGCACCGGAATTCTTTCCTCACGTGGATTAAAAAGATGTCGGACTCTTTGCTGGCTCGGCGTTCTCGCGGTGAGCGCGTTACCCTCCCTTGAACCTTCAGCCGTCTACCAACTCTCCCAAGCGTCGGCGCAAGATCTACAGCGCGAAACGTCGACATTGCAATAGCAGGGAATTCAGCAGAAAGTCTTCGTGATAGGCTCCAGGTTGATACTACACTTGCGGCGCCGATTAGTATGTCGGCCACTAGCATTCTGATATCACCTCGCTCTTTCAATTGACCACCTGCGGCCCCATCTTTTGCGACGAGTCATCTACTGAACCTGATCTTAGTGCTTCTACTTCGTGTTCCAAAGCTCGATTTCGCTACCTCGGTGGACGCATCTGTCTTCTCCTCTCATTCACGCACGCATCTCAAGCTCTCTGCTCCTCCGCATTCGTCTCTCGAACCGTCGCACAAACCGCCACAAATATACAAGAAGCCTTGGCTAGAAGACTAGCAGGCTCATCGGCACTAGTGACACGCAGGGGAACACATGAAATGGCGCGCTTGCACGGTAGATCTCGCTCTTACAGCTATAAGAGTTAAAAGAAAGCTGGAGCCACCCACTTGGAAATGAACTAAAGCCACAATAGTTTCCAATGGACCAAATAAGGCTCAAGGGATACTACACACAGAATCGATAGACGCAGGAAGCAAGGCGATGGAAGATGATATGGTGTGAGCGTACATATCACATGACCCATTCAGCCTGATGGAGACTAGTTGAGACATGATCCTGCACTTAAGGATCCTCTGCCGTAGATTCTGACAATCAACCTCAGTCCTCTTTCTGATCCATATTTCCCCGATATATGGGAAGCTGGTTGACGGTGCTCTGAGGAGCTAGAGGTTAGATTTATCTAGGATAGAGACTTGATTACAGAAGTCGATGGTGGACCGGGGTTTAGCTGTGGAGCCGTACCACGCTTTATGGCGGTTTGCGCCTTGAATGCGCAATGATTGGCCAGTGTTGTACATTGCTTTCCATATCTTGTTACCCCCATCGTAGCAAATGAGTCAGTTTTCGCTGATAGTAGTGAGGATTGTCTAATGCTATTGGTGATTTCCACGAATAACCTCTCTCTCCGTCTTCAATTGCCGTTGGTTCCGAACAGATGAGATTGTGTGTTCGCCGCGTTGAAACCTCCTGTTACACTACTCAAGCCAGAACATGTCCCAGCAGTATACCGTAGCAAATGCGGCCACAGCAATACAGGCTCGTCTTTGGCCCTTTGCAGATCTTGCTTGAGCAGTCGTCCAGATCCAAGCCGTGCTGAGTGCACAGCATCAATGCCTAAAGCCTCCAGCCGATCAGCTACCCCCATTAGACTGTGCTCGCATTCACAGCAGCCCGGCCCCGCGCCGTCAAGTCCCCGCTATCACTCGAACGCATCCCTCCGCCAACACCCCTCCCAATCCAGACTAGCGCGCTCCTGATCTTGGCACCGCAACGCCGATAAAGGTTTGCTGCTCCATTTCCTACCTTCTTTTTGTTTCACAATTGACAACCGTAGGTTGTGTAAGCGCGCTAGCTTGAGACTCTTGGCTAGAGCGTGATATGCCACGGTAGATCAATGGCGTTTCCTAACAACCCTCCACCCGTCGCGCAAGCGAAGCTGGGTAGATGGGTAGATGGGTGCGTCGCTGGCCGGTTAAAGGAACACCTTGCTTAAATCTGTAGCCCGGTGTTAGAAATACGGCCGGACATTTCTTTCTTCGAGTATAGAGTTCGGTACGGTTCAGTGTACCCAGCCTGCTTCCCTTGTCATGACACTGTGTGAGACTTGAGTGAAGCTTGGTATTGCGATGAGTTGTCCCATCTGGCGAGTGAGTCGCGGAAGCTCAAATACCTCTGCTCCTCGATACCGCGACACAGCATACACATGTTGTGGCCAAACTTGATGCCTTGTTTCTTGAACACCCAATCCCGGGGGCTGACGCCAGATTCGAAACTCTCGTCGGTGTGATAATTGCTTGCGCACAGTCCTGCTTCCTGACCCGTCTCCCGCCGGCTGTGTGGTCCAAGGATACTCCAAGTCGCCGCGACGTGTCGAGGTCTCCTGGCCAGTGCATGTCCAGTACGGCGCATCTTGGAGTGTCAGTGTGAGAAAAACACCGAAGCGGATGCTTCCCAGGACTCCGTCCTTGGAGAAGAAGCAGAGGTACTCAAGCGACTAAGTTGGGCCAGACTAATACGAGAGGCTGAAAACGGATAGACGGGAAGAAGACGAGAGCAACAATGAAGCTGTGTTGGCCCATCGGTGTGCAACAGAACAACAGATAAAGTTGGGGAGGCTGATGAAGATTGAAAGATTTTTGAGAACAAGGAAGCTCATACTTTTAAGATCCACAATGAACGGGTTCTAGGAGGGGGCCTTACCATATGCCAACATATTTTGCATCTCACATTATCACAACCTACATACTCCCAAAAAACTGAACAAACATCATTAAGATTGTTGAGTCTCGAATTCGTTGCCATGATCTGCAGTATAGCGACCCATCATGCAGACAGTCGCAGTCGGAATAGGTATTCGATGTGACGTCGAGGTGGTACCGCAAATCCGAGCTGCAAGACACGGCGCGATGCGGGCACCACCAACGACGCCTTGCATCGAATTGTTGTCGCACGAGTAAACGAGGAAAAGTGTGAGGCTGGAGGAAAGGATGGGATTTGAAAGCCCACACTGAAGATGACAAGTGCTTAGAAATCCGAGCATCCAATGGGGCCGCAGTACCTCAGCACAGACAACAGCCACCACCGCTCTAACCACGGGAACCGATTGCAGTAAACACGCGAGGAACCGCACTTGAGGCCATCAAGAGCATTTGTCAAGAGGCCGAGCTGAGGACGTGAATTTCCAATTCGCGTCGTCGTCGGGTGCCGAGTGTGGACGGCACAGACATTGTGGGGTTCATGGAAGGTGGAGGAGACAACGTTTGGTGTGCCGGCGGAAAATGGAGATGTATAAAAGAAGAAGAACCATACATGAGATAAAGCATCGCAAGGTCGCATCTATTCGATCTCCTAAGGACAAACCTCCCTACAGTCAAAGGCTCACTCGCCATGGCGTCTATCGACCCAAACGCATTTACCTTGCCCTTCCAGCTCACGAAGAGCATGCATCGCGACGTATATGAGGCTATCGATCCAAAGAATCCAGGTCTGAGAGCTTCCGACAAGGTGGTTGTCGTTACCGGTGCGGGTGGAGGCATCGGATATGTGAGCATTCCAATAGGGCAGATGTAATTGACGAAGACGGACTAATCGGACGTTTCAGGCCGTGGCAAAGGCATGGTCAACCGCAGGCGCAAGAGGCATTGTGCTCGCTGGACGTAGCGCGAAGAAGTTGGAGGCAGTCGCCGCAGACCTGAGTATATCATATCTCACAGTGGAGGTCGACCTCGCCAATGAGAAGGACATCGAGTCTCTGTTCGCAAAGACTGTCGACAAGTTCGGGACTGTAGACGTCGTTGTCAATGCCGCGGGAGGTGGTACGACTATTGGAGTTGTACCTGGACAGACTGAGCCATCGCAATGGTGGCTCGAATATGTGAGAGACTTGTTCTTGCTCTGGAGGGAGGACTAACAGCAGCCAGGAAATCAGCGTCAAGGGATATTACAACTTGGCTCATCACTTCATCAAAGCAACCGGGGGCAAGGGCACACTCATCAATATGACGACAGTCGGCGTTTCTCTGTCAGCTCCTGGAATGTCCTCATATGGGCCCGCTAAGCTCGCTGCCCTGAAGATTGCGGAATTGCTTGATCTCGGTCGGTCTCCTTCGCCACTTCCATATCTTCTGCTCAATCTCTAACTCCTGTGTCCAGAGTTTCCCAATCTTCGCGTATTCTCCATCCATCCAGGCATCGTGGAGGCAGAGAACGGGAGGGGCATCATTATCGACCACTTTACCCCGTTTGCCAAAGACAAGGCTGCACTGACAGGCAGTCTCACCCTATATCTGCAGAAGCCTGAGTCGGATTACTTGCGAGGAGGGTTTGTGAGTGCGAATTGGGACGTGGAAGAGATGGAGAGGCATAAAGATGAGATCGTCGAGGGAAAATTGTTGAGGCTTCAATTCTTGGCAGCAAAACTTGGTGCCGAAGGCCACCCTTGGGAACAGTGAGCACCTTTATCCTCTCTCTCACCCCACATGCGCGAGATAAGAGGTAGTTTGAATCTTTAATTTTCAAGCTATCACGCATGTGACCCGAGACTGTGGCCTCGGACTCGACCTCGACCTTGTGACACTCGAAAATCAGGCAAGGCTGGGCAGGCAACCTTCACTTGCGGCCTCTTATCTTTAAAACAGTCATTCGGGTGCCTAGTTCCTCGCTACCGCGTCCTCGAGCGGAACCGCCCATTACCCCGTCAACGAGCGCTAGCGCAACGCCCGGAGGCATACTATAGAAGGACCCCAGCCGCGCTCTCTCCCTCCTTCTCCCTCCTTCTCTCTCCACAACACAACCAAAAGTCTATCCTTTTCTGTCCTCAATTGTCGCCGTTAAATGCGCGTTGGAGACGTTGAAAAAAGTTATTGCTAGGGGAGATCTATCCCCCAACCACCTAGCTGGTGCCGCTTTGGTACGTACAACCTCTACTGCTCTTTATGATGAAATGCTAATCAGGGCTTCGAGGAGAAGAGCGATACCCTCACAGTTATCGAGGACACTGTCCAGCGCAAGGAGCCCGTCACCATTGTTCCTAGGAATGATAGGGAGGCCAAGGACCTAGAACTCGGAAAGATGCCTTGGTACGATCAGTTCAGCTGCGGAGCTCCGGATTATCACAAGTTGGACGTTACGCTTTATGTCCGCGATTTCGGACCAGAGGAGGTTGGCCAATTAGAACTCGAAAAGTATTTCAAGCAATTTGGCGCAGAGGCAGTTCGCAAGCGTCGAATGGGATTGGAGAGGCCATCTCTCCAACTACTACAAGGTCAAGCTGGACCTTGCCCACAAGGACTCCAAGAAGCACCCCCCCGCGGCGGTCAAGCCAGGGCTGGGGTGGCGGCGATGGAGTTGGAGAGACCATCTCTCCAACTACTACATGGAGTCTCTCCATAATTCCAAGGAGCACCATGACCTCGAGCCCCGGCGGTCAAGCCAGGCCTGAGGTGGCGACATCGACAACGCTTCCATCCACTAGCGCGTCCAAGTCCACACAAAGCATTGCAAGAATCTAGCAATGCGCAGGAGATTATCAAACAGGTTTGTACACACTATGCTTGACTGCGAAATGCACCAAGCCAATCATCATTAGGTCGAGTTTTACTTTAGCGACGCCAACATCTACACCGACAAGTTCAAGAGGTGTGCCTCTTACAGTCACGATGACGACCGCCGCCGTCAAAGCTCCATCAGCCAGCTCATCGCGATGACGACCGTCGAAGCCGTTCACGCTCAAACGACAGGGGCGATATCGGAAGCGAAAGTTCACCTGCCAAAAGAGACGATGTCGTCGCAACAACTGGCGAGACGGGCCACAACAAGACCGACTACCGAACCTCGTCAAGGTGGAGCAGGTGGTGGCGAATCCGGAGGCCAGTGCTTCAACTGGTATATGTCCCCTCGAGTCTACATCAAGTCGCTCGCTAACATACTCAACTAGCTACGAGTATGGTCACCGCAAGGGAGAGTGTACCAACGAGCGCGTCGGTCACGTCAGCCGCCGAAGTGGGCTTCCCCATCAACCTCTCGAGACTGGAAATGAGGCATACCCGGTTCTCGTCGTACGAGCCGGCACTCTTTCCCGGCATTGTCTACAAGATGCTCCACACGAGTGTCCCAAGCCGACTGACTGGAGCAAGGCACAGTGCCGCAATAGCAAGAACTACGGCCACACTGTCAAATGCTGATGCGGTGCCTCCACCAACTTCTCATCGCAACGAGCCATTATCCCCCATAGACGAGAGGAAAATCTCGCATGGCTCTCAGCGGCGATGATCAAAATACGGGACTACATCCACTTCTTCTCAGGACAAGAACTCCCAGGACGCGGACCGAGGCCATGGAAGTCGGAATCCGCTAAGGAGTGTGTAACAACTCACCTGCCGAATGAACGATGCCTGAAAACGGATGGCGCTCAAGCGTATTGCCAATACCTTGTGGGGAGATGTATTCGCTCTGTTCATAGTGGTGAATGCTGGCAAGCGCCACCACAAGCGCGTCTGCCGGGCAAGGACTTCCAGGCCATACGAGGGATCTGTTGTCCATTCAGATTAACGCTGACAAGCGCCACCACATGCGCATCTGCCGGGCAAGGACTTCTAGGAAATGAGAGGGAATGTCCTCCCTATTCACAGATTAGAACGCCGGCAAGCGTCACCACAAGCGCTTTTCCTAAACAAAGCCTTCCATCCACTAGAGATAAATCTCGCTCAACTACTATTGTGTATGCCAGACAAATCCTCCCAAACACGAGAGACCAACGTCTCCATTCGCATTTAAAACGCCGGCAAGCGTCACCACATGCGCTTCTTCTGGACAAGAACTCCTAGGAGTGAAGATGCCGGCAAGCGCCACCACATGCGCATCTCCCAGACGAGAACTCTTATTAGTAGAAAGGCCGGCAAGCGCCACCACAAGCGCTGCTCCCGTCCAACTCCTTCCATCCACGAGAGATAAATCTCGCATAACTACTATTACGATGCTGGCAAGCGCCACCACATGCGCTGCTCGCGGATAAGAACTTCCAGATATGTGTGTGTGGGGGGGGGGGTGTGGATTGTACGGACGGATGGAGGAGATAACGTGGATGAACGCGAGGGTTAGGGATATGCATGAATGAAGGGGAAAGTTTGAACGAATGGTGATGTGCGCTTGCGAGTGGTGTGTGATATTGATGTGATGTTATGAGCGTCTGTGATGAGGGGTGTTGAGATGGTATTTGGTTCGCAAATGGAAGTGTTTTGTGCTTTGGTGTGTTGATTGCAACGTTGGACGTGTTGATGGGACATGAAGCTGGGAAAGAATACAGGTTTGATGAATTGGGTTTGGAGTTGAAGTTCTGCTGAATAAAGGAACGAGTGTCGTAGTCGCATATGGTAGATAATGTGAAGACAAGTTCAATTGGAGGTGGAACAGACTTTGTATTGCAAGGCCTGCGGCGGTTTTGAGTCGTTCTGTTAACTACATGAGAGAGGGGAGACGTGACAAAATACGAGTAGAGATGCTTCTAGACTAGAATGCATGCCGCTCTCGTTTTCAGTCTTCATGTATCGGGCTTAGAATCAATGAAGAATCAATGAAGAAAGCAGCGGAGATGAACGACGACGGTAGAAGGACAGTATGCACGGAGAAGTAGTCATCTAATGCTCAATTTCATTACAAGTCTAGGAAAGCAAGTTCGTATATATGATCGACCGTAAAGCACAACTTCGTGCCAGTACCCCTATATCCTCCTTCTCTTCCATGTCACCCACCTATGCACAATACCCAACCCAAGCCCCAGAACGCCACGCACGCACTAAAACAATCCCACACCCCCCTCAAGCAAACCCAAACACCCCCCTAACCCTCCTCCCCAACTCCCTCCCCATCGCCCTCCTCGTATCCTCGGTCCTCATCGCCGCCTCCTTATTCTCACTCGCCCTCCTGAGCAAGAAATTCAGACACTCGGTCGTAGTACCCCACGTCATGCACTTGACGACCCGAGCCTGCGTATCCGCCTTGTCCCTCGCGTCCTGCACCAGCTGCTGGCTAATCTCATCCGCCATGCCCTGCAGCTGCGCAAACGCGAGCTTGGGCAGCGCCTCCGGGGCGTGCGTGAGCAGCTGCTGTTCGCGAATGGCCTGGGCCTTGTGGACCGAGGCGAGGTTGTGAGTCGCGAGGATGATGTTGACGGCGGGGAAGGGGGTGTCGGGGGCAGCAGGGGGTACCACGGCGTTGTAGGTGCGCGTCAGGGCGGCCGAGGCGCACGAGTCGTAGTTGGAGTCGGTGTCGGCTTTGGTGTCGCAGATGAGCGAGCGGGGTTCAGAGGAGAGGTAGGCGCCGCGGACGAGTTTGAGGCCGGCGATGAAGTTCTCGCGTTGGGCAAGGGCGAGGTGTGCGCTGAGGCGCTGGCCGATGCCTTTGAGGTAGCATTGGTAGGTGACGTATACGATGGCTCGGCCGCGCTCGGGCGTGTTGTACTTTTTCGACAGCTCGAGGGTCCATTTGTCGAGGCCTGGGTTGGTGGCTTCTTCTTCGGCTCCGGGAAGGAGGACGACGTTCTTTGCGGCAGCGGCGTCGCAGGCGGAAGTTATAGCGGAGTACATGGAGGCACTGGGAGGGAGGCCGGCTTGGAGAAGGCGGAGAGCTTCACGGCCGAGGCCAGACCATCTATGTTGTTGTCAGGTTCTGTTTCTGGCTTTGGTAGAAACGAACTCAAGGAAAAAGACTTACTTCATCCCAATAAAGTCACCCTCCTTTGCCACATCTATACTGGCCAGTATGCCTTTTTTCCACGCCTCAATCTCCCTCTCGATTTCTTCAGCGGTGGGCCTCGCTCCTCCCTTCAGCACCTCCAGCGCATACTCTAGCATTATGCCATCGTATCCCAAGAGCTCCCTTGCAGCGGTAGTGTTCAATTGAACCTCCTCCTTGGTCTCGCCTGCGCAAAATTGCTTGTAAAACGTGCCCTTGAGTAATTTACGTATGGCGGGATTGCGTTCAATGCTCATGAACTGGCTCTTCGAGTTGAGCATTCGCCGGAGGATGCTGAAGCAGACGGACAGCAAGGCTGGCGACGAGGACATGCGCATGATCATGTAGGAGCGCAGCACTGATGCCGTTGGCAGCCGTGACAGCGTCAAAGGAGAAGATTTTGAAGGAGCAGCATTCTTCGGTGTCGTAGCGGGAGGGCTGGATACGAGGTTTGGAGAGGATGTCAGCGCTGAGACGTCGCGGCGGGAGCTGGAATGCACGAGGCGGCGTGTGTGTGCAAGGCTACGGCGAGGGAGGGCGAGGGCATCCAGCCGCTGGAACTGGGGTCGCATCGAACGCATCTTGAATATGCAGATTCGAAGGTTGGAAGAATTCGAGAGAAATGGTAGGTGGGATTGTGGTCGGTTCTTGCGTTACTTGTTACGGTTCACTAACGTACGCGCTCTTGTTGCTAATTGAGCGCCCCGCAATAGGATACTACCTCAAGTACTCGCAAGGGAGCCAGAGCCAGAGCCATGACTTTATATCAGATCTACCTCCGCATGGCTCTCCGCTTCATGATGCGTTGTTGTCGCGGCGAGCGGCTTCCGTCGGCATGCACAATGCGCACTACTGCATTCGGCAATCCCTTATCGCGCTTGTACACACTTACTCTCATTGGAGGGTAATTAACCGTGCATTTACTACTCTACTTTTGTCTCGCTCTGATCCCCGCCTTTCTTGCTGAAGACCTTTGAAGGCTTTG
>ML996249.1:0-63387 GCA_010093805.1 Polyplosphaeria fusca | reverse complement strand
CTTTCTTGCTGAAGACCTTTGAAGGCTTTGACGAATGAATTGAGCATTATAGGTGTTTGTGGCTTCAGAACTTATTGTGGAGGAGGTTTGCGCTGTGCTGCTGGGCTGCTGCTAGGCGCAGTTTGGGAAACAGTGGCTGTCTTGTGGGTGGGTTGGCTAGTGTAGCACAAGTAAGAATATTTGATTTGGAGGTGGAGGTGAAGCCGAATCTGATTCTAATGCTCCTAACGTTGAGTCTAACTCCTACAAAAGTATAATACTATACAATTAACTTATAGTAAGATGATGACCAAATAAATATGCTGGAATTATGTCGGGGTAAAAGAGTGTGGGTGGCTATACAGCCGTCAAAGGATATGTATTGCTCTGTTGTCTGTCTTTGTATCTGTCTGTCTGTTGATGCATGTTCGAGGAACCTGCTCTATGTTTTGCGCTAACGCAGTTGTACCTTCTACATGATAACTGCAGCTTCCGCTGTATCCACCAGAGTCCTTCCTCCCATAACCTTTACAAACTATATACTAACATCCACTGCCAATCCCTCATACTCCTGAGAGATCCTGCAGAAGGCGATCAGAATCATAAGGCCATCAGCAGAAACATACCCGCCCCAACGGAAGAAAGCCTTGGCCAAGACAACCACTGTGATCATAAAGATTGTGATCGCAAAGTGGATGGCGGTCCTGACCGGGTCGATCTAGTAGTACGGACCTCCTCCAGATACGTTTCTCAAGGCGCTCTGTGTTCCTTCCCGGCACCCTGAACCCCAGTTCGACCATTCTGTTGAGTTTCTGCGGGCAGATGTGGATCAGGAGAAAGGCCTTGGCGAGAACAACATGTGCTCATCAGGATCGTGATCGCATAGTGAATCACCGTCCTGACAGGATCCAACGCCACCCTCCACCAGGCGACTTTACCAGCCCTCCGAACCAAACGATCGAGAAGGATACTCCCCCTCCAAATGCGTCTCTCGAGGCTCTCTGTGTTTCGGCCGGGCACCTCAAGGGCGCGCTTTCACCACGCGTTTCTAGTCTCCTGGTAGAAGGTCAGCACCACCGTCACTGCATGAATGATCGTCCTTACCGAATCGAAACCCAATTCGCCCAACATGCTCAAAGGATCCAACTGGCATCGATCGTGGCAGCAGGAGCAGAGCAGGCGGTGCAATAGGAGCTGGAGGATCGGCAGAATCGTGCGGTTGAGGCCGGGTGCCCAAGGCTGGAGCTGGGGGCCGTGACTGCCTTCCGGTGTTGGATGGTTGGTGACGTAGCGGATCAACACCAAGGAAATCGACAGTGCCCAAGTCGAGCTGCCCATGAGGCTGTGGTGAGGCGGTTGAAGCTGCTGCTGTTAGCTGGGACGGTGACGATCAACTGTGTGAGGACGTACCCATGTTTGGTGCCGGCGCGCTGGCAGTGATGTTGACCCATGATGCAGTGTGGCCAAGGCAGCGAAGCCAAGCACATGAGGTTGATTGATCAAAGCAGAAAGCTGTTAATGAAGAATGGGAGAAGCGAAGTGGGATGGAGGAGATGGATTGATGGGTGCGGAAGCAAGCTCTTTATACCAGGCGACTGGTCGGAGCTAAGGACTTCAGGCGACTTTAGGCAACTCTAGAGAACCTCAGGAATCTCAGGCGACCTCAGACCATTTCCATGCAAGCCCTGGCAAGCCCTGGCAAGCTCAGGCGACATCAGAGCATCTTCAGCTGCGCCTGCAGCAGCGTAGCTACGGCTTGGGCAGTCGCTACTTACCAACAGCATGTGATCGCGAGACGGGGTGGAAGCAAAGCTGGCCAGCAGTACAGCGTGGAGAGCCGTACTCTGCAATTGAGCTGGACATTACGTTGGGGTGTGAGTGGTATATTGACCCGAGTGTATAATCGTGACTATCTATTGCTGCTGGGTCGTGGTAATATGACAAGACGTCTTGAAAGCCTGTAGCAGGTCTGCTTGCAGGTCCTGGGCATTCTCCACCCCAACACTGACGCGCAGAACTCTCTCGTCGACGCTGCTGTCGCTCATGCGCCGCCATTCTATCAGGCTCTCTACGCCGCCGAGACTCGTTGCATGGTGGAATAATTTGAGGTGGGATGGGAAACTGCGGGCTTGCTGAGGGGTGTGAGTCTCGATCGCGAAGACGGGGCCGTATCCGTTGGGCATCTGCTCGTTCAACCAGTCCATATCGGACGTCTGGAGACTGGCGTGCGTGACTTTCTTGACGACCTTCTTCACCATATTCGCGTCTTCAGAGTCGCCAGTCACGCAGCCGTGAAGCCATTGGACGAGCTCAGTAGCGTTCTGGCTCTGTCTTTGCACTCTTAGCTCTAGTGTTCTCAGACTTCTGACACCGAGCCAGCTTTCCAGACTGCCCAAGACTGAGCCCAAAAACATTCGCTCCCCTCTCAATGTCATTGCCATTGCTGCGCCCTCTTTGCCTTTCCTCGTCGCAAGGATGCCGCAGAGCATATCGCTATGTCCGCCGATGTACTTGGTGCCAGAATGCATAACCACGTCGGCACCCCACTTGAAAGGATCCTGGAGGCCTGGCGGACCAAATGTGGCGTCGACAGACAACAATGCTCCTCTCTTGTGCGCACGCTCTGCGTACTTTTTGATACTGTATGCTTCGCCAGAGGGATTCAATGGGGTTTCGATGTGCACAAGATCGCCTTTGCCCAGGCCAGCCGCGTCCCACTCTTCATCCGAGGCATGAACACCGACCGTTTTTACGCCGTGCATCTTCTGGTGCAGACCAATGACACCGTGGCAACCGTGGTAGCCCTCAGATATGGCAATGGTCTTGGGTACGACATTGACGAGGAGGCCGTGGAAGGCACTGAGGCCGGAGCTGTAGCTCACGACATGATTGGAAAGCTCTACCAATTCCTGTTCGGGGGTACCGGGGTATAGCAGAGGACAGAGAATGGTCTCCAGGCGATTGATATTTGAGGTTGTGGCGCGCGAGTACACCAGCGGAGAGGATAAGTCGAGATGCTCGTTGCTGTCTGCAGGCACAGGTTGGAGATGTTGGGGATTCTGCGGATATCGGAAGGTGGTCGAGGTGTGGATGGCTGGTGCGACATCCGTCAAGATGTTGACGCGGTCATCGGCGTGCACGGCGAGGGTTGCAGGGGACAAAGACTCTGACGGGAGCATTCTGGAAGGCTTGACAGTATGACAATAAACGAATGTTATGGAGAGAGGAGGATAGGAGCCCCAAGAGAGCAAAAAAGCGACTGTTAAGTAGACTTGCAACCAAAGGCAAGGTATTGGCCAACACCTTCAACATCAATTGGCTTCACGCCCTATGCGTCGGAATAGCCAAATTGGGAAGACCAAACCGAGATATCTCGACCAAAACCCACAACATCAATCGATTTCACGCCCTCTACCTCGCGAGAGCGAGATCGGGCGGACCAAACGGCAGTACGGCCCTGCAAAGCACGCCATCCTTCGGCAACGGACATGGCTGGTTTTCAAAGCCGATGACGCATTCGGATAGCGGGGTCGTGGTTGAGCTGACCAGGTGGGGTGGGGTGAAGCTGTGCCCCTCCTTGCCGCCGAAAAATTCGCGCAGCGGAGTCTGGAGGGGCAGGGAATCAGGGAATGGGTGAGTGGATGCATTCGTCACAGAGGCATTGCACACGTGCAGTCATTGGCATCAGTAACTCCCAGTTGGCATTGACTGCTACTGATCAGGGGTCCCTAACTTTTCGTACAACCGCAGACCCGCACTGGGTCAGGAGGTTGCCCCCCGAGAATGCGTCCCATTCCCCATCTTAGCCCAATGACGCACATTGTGTTCCATCATCTACAACTGGCCAGACGCCGCGATGACGGGCGGGTTCTTGTACTTGATGGCACCAGTGTTGGAGCCGCAAGCCTCAATGGCCTTGACGATGCGCATCGACTCGACGTCACCCTCGGGAACCTGGCCGAAGACGACGTGCTTGCCGTCGAGCCACGAGGTGACGACTGTGGTGACGAAGAACTGGGAGCCGTTGCTGGAGAGGAGTCAGCCAAGGGGCCAGGAATGGGAGGGCGGTCAGGCGAGCTTACGTGTTGGGGCCGGCGTTGGCCATGGAGAGGAGGAAGGGGCGGGAGTGCTTCAACTTGAAGTTCTCGTCGGCGAACTTCTCGCCGTAGATGGACTTGCCGCCCGTGCCCTGGTGCGAGTCAGCCGTGTGCCCCTCAGTGCGTCATGTCACGGCCATGACGGCATCGAAGACTCACGTTGCCGCGGGTGAAGTCTCCGCCCTGGAGCATGAACTGGGGGATGACGCGGTGGAACTTGGAGCCAGCGTAGCCGAAGCCCTTCTCGCCGGTGCAGAGAGCGCGGAAGTTCTCGACCGTCTTGGGCACTTCGTTGTCGAAGAGCTCAAAGTTGACGCGGCCAGACTGGTCTGAGCAAGCACAGGGTCAGCAATTGAACGACGAGCGGTGCTGTGATGAAAGGCCGATGGAATTGGCCATGCCCCGATGCCACGGGGGGGGCGGAGGGGTTGAGAGCAGAGCTTGCTTACCCTTGACGGCACCCGTCGACGTGACGTTGCCCTTGCCGTCGACGGTGACCTCGGGACCGGTCCAGGTCAGATCAAAGTATACCTTGAGAACCATGTTGGCGGCTGAGGGAGTGAAGAATCGTTTGTTGAGAGGGGCTCGTGTTGTGGTGTATGTAGCAGAGCGAGCAGCAGCAGCGAGGAGGGGCAGAGAAGTCTTAAGGTGGGGCATGGCTGGGAGGGGCGCGCTGGGGGGGGGGGGCTGTGAGGGCGCGTTAGCTGCATGCGCCGCTTGCCAAGCGCTCACGGGGGGCTCCTTCGACCTCTGCTCGCAATAATTGCGTCTGCAGCAGCACCCGAGGCAGTCTCGCGCGGCGGGGACGGCGTCTGGGGTGCCTTGACCTACCGGACAGGACGTGGAAACTTGGTTAATGTACAACCGACGGTGCAGATTTGGTACGAGGGCACGTCGAGGAGCGTCGGGGGGCGAGGGGAGCGGAACGAGGGGCAAAAGTTGGGCAGCTATGCAATACAATATGCGAACAAGACCGAGTAGTGTACAATTGACGAGAGGGTCAGCGTCGTTGGGCGGTGGGCGGCGATGGAGCGAGCAGAGGAGGGAGATGGGATGGGTTTTTCGACTGAGCTTGAGCTTCCTGGCGTCCTAGCGCTGCCGTGATTAGTGCACACGGAGAGACATTTGCAGTGCAACGCAACACCGGCCAGGGGGGGCTGTCGGGGGCGACGTCCTGTGCTCGCTTCAATTTACTGCTAGCTGGTGCTGTCTGCGGATTCCTGCTACCATCACGTCTGTGGGGTGTCAGAGAGCTGTGGCGGGCTTTGGTCACGGTCACGTGATTATGTACAGTGTGACCACTTCACCGTCTGAGGTGTCGAAGCAATAAAGAATCTTCTCACTCGCCTCCTCGCTCGCCCGCGGCAGACATTTACGTTGTGCCTCCCACCGAGCATCCGCGTCCCCACGTGCCCTCGACAGAGACCTGCCGGCAAGCGTTCCAGGACCGCCGCGCTCAATAATAAGCTGCCACTTCACCCCTCAAGACGGCCCACGGCAACCACGACGCCGGGCTTGCACAACCGCCACAATGGACTTTTCCAGTCTAAAGGACCAAGTGAGCAACCTCACGCTCTACGACCTCAAGGCCGGCGTGCGCAAGGTGCAGAATGGTGCGTCCCCGACCCCCGAGTTGGGTGCGCTGCTAACGTGCTGCAGCCGTCATGAACTACACCGAGATGGAGTCCAAGGTGCGGGAAGCGACCAACAATGAGCCATGGGGTAAGGCAGAAGCTCGCTCCTGGGGAATTGCGTGCTGACGGCCTCAGGTGCCTCGTCGTCTATAATGCAGGAGATCGCAAACGGCACCTTTAATTAGTGCGTGCACACTCGCAGACACCAGGCCTGCATACTGACAAGAGCAGTCAAACCCTAAACGAAATCATGCCCATGATCTACAAGCGCTTCACCGAAAAAGCCGCAGAGGAGTGGAGGCAGATCTACAAGGTACGCATCTGCTCGCCGCAGCCGACCATGTGCTCACAGTGCCAGGCGCTCCAACTTCTCGAATTCCTCATCAAGAACGGCTCCGAGCGCGTCATCGACGACGCGCGCTCCCACGTCTCCCTCCTCAAGATGCTCCGGCAGTTCCACTTCATCGACCAGAATGGCAAGGACCAGGGCATCAATGTGCGGAACCGAGCCAAGGAGCTCGCAGAACTCCTGGGCGACGTGGAGCGCATCCGTGCCGAACGGAAAAAGGCTCGCTCGAACCGCAACAAGTTTGGCGGCGTCGAGGGTGGCATTGGCATGGGCGGATTCTCGGGGAGCGGGGGCTTCTCGGGCGGGAGTGGCGGCAGCAACCGATACGGAGGCTTCAGCAGCGAGGATGCCAGCTTTGGTGGCTACACTGGAGGCGTCTACGGAGACGGTGGGGGATTCGGCGGAAACACATCTGGCGGCTTCTCCGACTCGCAGCAGCGACGAGACAAGTTTGAAGAATACGACGAGGGCGACGACACGGACATGTCTTCGCCGCCGCGGCGAACAGAGCCCCCACGGACGACTGCATCTCAGGCCAGGAGGGAAGTCAAGAAGGAAGAGCCGCCCAAGCCCCAGGAACCGGCCGCGGATCTGCTGTCGTGGGACGACGACCCTGCGCCGGCATCCAGCTCAGCGGGAAAGCAGCCCGCGGCTTCTGCTGGGAATGACTTTGGAGGCGACGATGACGACTTTGACGATTTCCAATCTGCCGCTCCAGCAGCACCAGCAGCCCCAGCCTTTAGACAAACTGCTGCTCCAATGATAGCTGCGCCAGCTTCGACGTCGACCATAACCTCGTCGACTCAGTTTGCCGCTCCTCAGCCGCAGTCGGCAGCCCAAAACAACAATCTAAACGATCTATTCGCTACCGTTTCGCCGCCACCGGCAGGAAACAAGCTGGCGTCCCCCCCAATGGCCACACCCTCCTCGACAACGTCCAGCATGGCCCAGCCGTACAGGCCCGCTGGATACCAAGCGACAGGGCCCAACTACTTCACATCTGTCCCGCTCAACGCGAACGCGGCGCCTTCAGCTGGCTCCACTCCTTCGGTCATGTCTCCAGGATTGGGAGGGAACAAGCCGGTGTCAGCAGCGCCCAAGGCAGCTGGAGGCGATGCATTTGCGTCTCTGTTGGGCGGTGCGGGGGCCAAGAAGTCGAGCACGCCGACACAAAAGGTCACCATGGCAGACATGGCCAAGCAAAAGTCCAGTGCTGGCCTCTGGGGTGCCCCCGCCGCAAGCCCGAGCACGCCTCCGCAGAACAGCGGCGCAAAACAAGGCGGCGCGTTGGGCGATCTGCTCGGATGAGTGAGCGACAAGGGATGGCGAGGCTGCGTTGAGTATTTGCATGTTTGTGCTTGAGAGTTCGTGGAAAATGTACGGCGTTCAGGTGGAGACTGAGTGAACATCATCGCGAGAGCGAGCAGATAGAGGCGCTGGAGGTCGAGCAGACCTCCAACTATGGCTCCGATACATGCTACAACATCGACAAATGCAAATTGAAGTGTTGCCGTGCAAGTCTCGCTGCTATCGGCGTTACGCCGCCGTGATTGGCCACCCCTGCGGACAAAGACGCCTAAACCCCAAAAATCAACCGCGAATTGCGACGCCGCTCCCATCTCCATTGCAACCACACCCAAACGCCCGTTGCCCACATCATCTTTCTCGTTTTCTCTTCCGCGGCGCCAAATCGCTTCGTCCAGAATGCTTCAATGCAGTTCTCGCGCCTCGTCCTCTGCATTCTTTGCCTGCTAGCGCCCGCCGCAATCCTCTCCACCGCATGGCTGTACGCTTACCCTCCCCTGCACGGCTGCGGCTTCGCGCGCCCTCGGAATTCGACGACGCCGGCGCCATTCAGGCTGCTTGCGCTCGGGGATCCGCAGCTCGAGGGCGATTCGAGCTTGCCGAAGCGCGGCGCGCGGGTGGTGCCGTCGCTCGGGGTGCTTTGGGGGGATGTGCGGAGCGCGGGGGGTTGGGGGGCGCGGTGGGATGTACTGAGGATTGGGGTTGGGGGGTTGTGGGAGGATGGAGTGAGGGGGGTGAAGGGGTGTAGGAAGAGGGTGGATCTGTGGGGGAATGATTATTATCTGGGACATGTGGTGCGCATGACGAGGTGGTGGACGCAGCCGACGCATGTCGCTGTGCTGGGGGATCTGCTGGGCAGCCAGTGGGTGTCGGATGAGGAGTTTGGGCGCAGGGCGGGGAGGTACTGGGGGAGGGTGTTTCGGGGCATGGAGAGGGTGCCGGATGATATCATGGGTGGAGCTGGGACGGAAGAGGAGGGAGATGAGGGAGATGTGGGAGATGAGCAGAGAGGGGAGAAGCAGAGCTGGGGCGGCACAACAGAGATTCTGGGACAAGATGAGCGCTGGAGTAATCGCGTCATCAATATCGCAGGGAACCACGACATCGGCTACGCGGGCGACCTCGACGAGCACCGCATCGCGCGCTTCGAACGCGCCTTTGGCAGAGTGAACTGGGACATTTGGTTCACTCTTCCCCCCACCACCAATTCCACCCCCTCCCCCCCAACCCTCCGCCTCATAACCCTCAACTCCATGAACCTCGACACCCCCGCCCTCTCCCCCGCCCTCCAAACCACAACCTACACCTACCTCAACCACCTCATCACCACCTCGCACCCCGTCTCCCTCGCCCACCACACCACCCTGCTGCTCACACACATCCCTTTGCACAAGCGCGCCGGGATATGCTACGACAGCCCGTTCTTCACGTTCTTCCCCGCCGCGCCGGAAGGCGTAAAGGAGCAGAATATGCTCTCGCCGCACGCGTCGCGGGCGATTTTGGAGGGGGTGTTTGGGTTGAGTGGGGAGGGGGGGAAGGAGGGAGGGGGGAGGGGGAGAGCGGGGGCGGTGCTGGATGGGCATGATCATGAGGGGTGCGATGTGCTGCATTATATTTTGCGGAGGGGGGATAAGGAGGAGTGTGGGGGGAGGTTGGCGGAGGATGAAGAAGAAGGGGAGGGTGGCGAAGAGGGGGAGGGGGATGAGCCAAGGTGGCAAGCAATGCGTCTTCCGTCTTCGCCGTCGAGACCGAGGGAGCCCGTGTATGAGATTGGGGGGAAGGAGGCGCCGTGTGTGTTGGGGGAGCAGACGCCGAGGATGAGAGAGGTTACGCTTAGGAGCGTTATGGGGGAGTTTGGGGGGTATGCTGGGTTTGTGAGTGCGTGGTTTGAGGAAGAGAGGGGAGAGTGGAGGATTGAGTTTGGGACGTGTGGCCTTGGGGTGCAGCATTGGTGGTGGGCGGTGCATGTGCTGGATGCGGTTGTAGTGGTGCTTTGCGTGGTATGGATGGTTGTTAAGGTTGGGGGGGCAGTATTGGGGAAGAAGAGTGGTGACGATGAGGGTGTCGAGAAAGGGAAGGGGAAGGGGAAAGGGGTCAAGACGCCGATGGAGAAGACGAAAAGAGTTGGTGCCATGCCTCAACCCGGGGAACCATCGAAGAAGAAGGGATGAGTTTCATTGCGTACAGTCCGTGTTGGATAGACAGCGAGCGCGGCGTTTGTGCATATTCTGCTTCTTTCTTTTGATACATAGTCTTGCATAGTACGCCAACCACATACCCAAACTTCAAGTCTGCTCAAGCATTGGCCTTCGCATCCGCCTTGATCATCTCCGCAGCCCCCTCTCCAATCCCATACGCAACCATCTGCGTGTGCCCGTTATTCACTCTCGGCACAACAGACACATCTGCGACCCTCAGCCCCTTGACGCCGCGCACCCTGAGCCGATTGTCCAGAACCGCTTCAGCGTCATCGTCCGCGCCCATCTTGCACGTCCCGCTTGGATGATAACCTGATTGCACATCAGCAGAATTCAAGTCCCAGGCAGCGGAAGATGCGTACACGTCGTGGCATGCTCCCTGAGAACCGGCTCCCAGTCCTCGCGCGTCGTGTGCGTGTGGTGAGTCAGTTCGGGCGGCCAGCTGCCCTTCACAAGGTCCTTTGTCGCGGAGCCTTGCATCACGATCTCGTTTCCGAGGCGGCATGCTTCGCTCATAACTAGTAAAGTATCAGCACAGCCTTGTGGGATCTGATGCATGAGTGCTTACCCAGTATGTCCAGCGGGTCTTGCAGATATGCATGGTCGACGGCGGGGTTGGCCAGCGGGTCGGCCGTCTTCAGCGTCACGGAGCCGCGCGAGTGCTGGTTGAAGAGGAGGGTGCACATGGCGAAGGCCGATTGATGGTTGACGGGAAAGTCGGTCATCTGCTTTGGTCCGCCGTAGAGCTCCGTGTTCCAGTATTCGACGTTGGGTTGGTTAGGGAGGAGACCCATGGGGTCGCGGCCAGGTTGCCGAGGGGCATCACGCCAAAGTGGCACGTCTTTGAGGCGGTCGTCTAGACGGGCGTAGGCGAATACTCCAAAGGGAAAGGTGGAGAGGAGGCCCGTCTTCTTTTCTTTGTAGAGTTCGTAGGTCGAGGCGACGGCGTTGTCGTGGTAGACGAGATGGTCGTTGGTGAGATTTGGTTTGTTCACTTCGTAGAAAGCGAAGATGAGCTAGATTTGGTAGTCATTAGTGATGCAGATCTTGTCAAGTAGGAAATAAGTGACGCACAACGTGATCCTGCAGATTCTTGCCCACGCCTGGGAGGTCTACTTTGCAGTCGATGTCGAGTCTTTCCAGTTCCTCTTTCGGTCCCAGGCCGGAACGCATCAGAATTGGTGGACTGCAGTACGCGCCTGCACTGACTACGACTTCTTTCCGCGCCTTGTACTCCACTCGGTTTCCGTCTTTTTGTATGGCTGCAATACCCGTGGCTGTCAAGTGCCCATCTTTCTTCTCTAGGATGACCTTGTCAACTGTAGCGTCCGTCTTGATGGTAATATTCTCTCGTCTATACCCCTTGGTTATAAAGTCCGCTGCCGTAGAACGAACGCCCTGGTAAACAGTCCTAGTGACATCACCGCAGCCGTGTGGGGACTCTCCTGTAGCGAACATATCGGCGCGATACGGCAGCCCCTGGTCGATCATCGACTCTTTGACGAGTTCAGAAATTGGAGCGAGGTCGTGTGGTTCGGTGTGTAATGGGCCTGAAGTACCGTGAACATTGGTGTCCGCTTTGTGCCAGTCTTTTGCGTGAAAGGTCTCAGCCTGCCGGGCCATTAGCATGGAGCCGTCTCATGAGGAGAGCACTGAGAGTTTCCATACCTTGGCCATGTACTTCCACATTTCCTCGCCACTCCAGCCTTCTAGGTTCCAATCATCGTAATCCTGCTTTGTCCCTCGTATACACAACGTGCCATTGACACCGCTCGAGCCTCCTAAGAACCGACCTCGACTAAGCTTGACTTGACGATTGTTGACTGCCTTCATCGGTTCAGTTACGATGTTCCAGTCAGTCTCGCTGTCAAAGTTGTTGCTCCAGCTACCGCTATTAGTATATTCATTGCATCATCGCGTATGGCGCAGAGATGCTTACCCCCCGGGCATGTGTACATTCTCAAGGTCTGCACTGTCTGGGCCAGCTTCAAGGACGAGAATGGTTGCGTTCAAGTCTTCGGCGAGACGGCCAGCGATAACGCAGCCTGATGTGCCTCCACTGCAGGTACGTAAGTCAAACAGACAGAATCAGGGAGGAAGAAAGTTCAACGTGATAGGAATAGGCGCCCGTGTTGCGTATGATTCAGAAGCGCCCATATCTAAAGCTCAAAACGTACCCGCATATTATATAGTCAAAGGTATCATCTTGCTGTACGCGCGCCGGAGCCATGGTGCGTATCTACAAGTCCTTCGTTATTGCTGAGTGCAGAACCTGGGGATAGGTATGAATAAACTCAATTTAGAAGACACGTCTCAGCAGCCAATCTTTATATTCCACCACCTTCCGGTCCGCAAGGCTGCATCGGAACAGGCCCGCACAAGCTGCAGGCCACGCGGAACGGCTGATAGCCTTCGCATCCGTTATACAGCTAGCGTCATCATGCCGATCGCTCATACAGACTCGGCCTTCCTCGCCTAGATCAAAGTGCCGCTCACACGGCGCTTGTCGCCTACTCGTCCAGGTTCAGCTGTAAAAGCTAGCCTGCGAAGCTCCGAGCGCTGACGGCGCCCAATCTATCCAGGACTGTGATTACTAACTGTACCACTTGAGCACATCCCCAGAACCGTGCAACATGTCGAGCCGCTAAAGCTGCCCCTCGTCCGTGTTCCGTGAATTGCGGGGATGGTGGCGCACCGGCTGCCGGTGGCTGACTGGAGCGGATTGCCTCAATTGAGGCCTCCTATTGCGCTGTTCAGCGTAGACCCACCCAATAATGGCCAGCCAGTATCTTCCTTGTGACTATCCTTTCTGCCGATAGGAGGGCGGGACGGTGCGTATGCTGATGAGGAAGAATAAGTGGACCGCGAGACTGCACATGTAGGCTTGGCCACATTAGTTCCAGGACTGTGAAAGGCTGTGCGAGGATGCAAACCGCTTTGCTCGATTCAGCGATAATTCCTATCGATAGGATTTAAGACGGTTATAGAGGGACAAAGCAATGCAGTGCGATAGACATAAAGCTTTCACAGCGGCTACTAGCACACGGCAGCTCGCGTGTCTAGTACCGGTAGGCAGCTCTGGCGCCTCCGCAGCTTGCTTTCTGCATTCATCCCATTTCTCCTTCTTCCATGCCGGCCCATGAATTCAATTCCAATCCTCGAAATCGAACCCTCGACCTGAAGATCTCCCTCAAAAGATCTCCCTCTCAAGCTCAGCCCAAGCAACTCCAAGTGAGCGGAGCCTCAAGCATCTCCGCGTCCCAGCCTTGCGCCAAGCCACCCCCCGAAACATGCGCGCCCCCAAACCGACCCAACTCCAAACACAGCTTGCGCCATTACTTGTGTATCAAACTGACATGTCCAATGGCTGATCTGAGCGCCGGAGTGTCAAGCTTCGTGGAGGCGCTTAGCTTCCGCTGGGTAAGAGAGGACTGAGGCTTGGCTGTTTAATGAGATGGCACGGCGTTTGAAGGTACATGCGATGTTCCATCTCAGAATATCTAACGTGATACGGTAGGACGTTTCTGCTCTCAATATGTGGCTCTCTCCGCTCTCTCCTCGTCTCTGCTGCATCCTGGTCCTCTGCCATCCTGCTCTTCGTCTTCGGCCGGTCCGCTTCTTTCAGATTTCTCTTCTACTAGTACATATTTCTTAGTGCTGCGCACCAGTTTTCGACATGTACATACTCTCTTTCGGACTGTTGCTTGGGCTCGCAGCGGCTGCACCGCAGAGAGGGGGGAGAACTGGGAATGGTAGACAGAAGGCCACGGCCCAGCAACAGGCTGCACAGGTTCCTCAGGGCGTCTCGACGGCTACGGATGGAAGCACGATTATAGATGATACCGTAAACATCAAGTGAGTCGTTTTCCCTTTGGATGGAGTCGATGTGAGGCTAATGGACAATCCAGCAATCTCCCAATCCGATTCCGTGTCTCTGCGCCTGCAGACCAATTCCTCGCAACCACTGGGATCCCAGGTGCAGCAGCCACCTCTCCCAATGGCACCATGGGTACGTCGATGGCTCCATACCTTGCTTCATTGCTCTAACATGTCAGGCGTCAATGTCCTTCTTCACGGCGACGGCGGCCAATCTTTCTTCGACTTCCCCAACCAAGCCGTCCAAGCCAACACCATGGGCGTCGCTCTCCTAGCCCCCGACCCAAACCTCTTCTGGGGCGGAGGTGCCGGTCTCGAACGCACCGACGGCGTGGCTCACGCCCAAGCCGTCTCGACCTTCGTCACCGACGCTCTCCCCCAGATGCTCGCCTTCAACTCATCGGCCGTGTCCTTCACGGGGGTGTCCGGCGGCTCCCTGCTCATGAGTGGCTTCTTCATACCCGCTCAGATGCAGAACTTCCCCAACAGCGCTGTGCTGCTCAACTGCGGGGGTTTGGCGCCGCAAGTCGACTTTGTGGATGCCGCAACCGTCATGCAGCAGACGACGATCCATTTCCAGAGCACCCAGAGCGAGCTGCAGTCCCTGCAGCAGAGCATCCCACAGGCCGTCACGGCATACGAGCAGGCGGCTGCGCAGCAGGGGTTGTCGGCGGATCAGATCAATGCGCTGCAGACGGTCGACAACACGCCAAATGGAGGCCATTGTGAGTTTGATGGGCAGGATTTCGTCTCAGGTGTGCAGGTCATGGCGAATAGCTTCTCGAATGTGGTGCAGCCTGGTGGTGATGGCATCGTTACGGGGATCGGGGCGCCTTCGAATGGGCAGGTCAAGACGGGGGTCGTTGGGAACGAGAATCTGCAGTTTGTGGGTGGGAAGAAGAGGGACGCTTTGCCTGTGGAGAAGAGGTGGGTTGTTGTCAATGATGACCCTTGATAGGTTCACGTTGACATGAGTTGAGATCAATGTCCTATGTATATTTGTGCTGTTACTTTGACCATCTATCAGCTATTCACCAGTGTATCAGATACAACGTACTGCGTGGCACGAATAATGGCATTGTCCTTTACTTGCGTTGTGGACGGGTGTCTGCATTCAGATTTCTTGCAATCGACCATCCCGTTATTGTTGAGCTTGCAGCCACTTGAGAGACAAGAGCAATGACATCATCGCAGAATATGCTTGGTTTGTGAAGGTGTTCCATTGCTATCTAGGCGCAATGGTCGCTCTCAGACCCTCACCCAGGAATGCAATTCGCCGTTTCCCATGGACCCATAATGTTGGAGAAGAGCAGAAAGAAAAGACCTCACATCACCACGCCGGAGTTGCTGGCGATACGCTATGATAGGTTAGTTCTGAACATGAAAAGACGCGAGTAGAAGCATACCGGCCACAGCTCAGCAGCCTCCTTTCCGACTGGTCCGGTGATGGCAGAGCCCTTCATTTCGCCCTTGGGGTTGACAATCTAGTCGCAATCAGCCCACGTCCGCAAAATTCAAGCATGTAAAGCCTGGCAATTCCAAAACGTACCACACCAGCGTTGTCCTCAAAGTAAAGATACACGCCGTCGGCCCGCCTCCAAGGCTTGCTCTGTCGCACAATGACCGCAGGCATGACCTTTTTCCTGAGCTCGGGCTTTCCCTTCTTGACCGTGGCCATGACCATGTCGCCGACGCCACCAGCGGGCAGGCGGTTGAGACGCGCGCCAATGCCCTTGACGGAGATGATGTAGAGATTGCGGGCTCCGCTGTTGTCGGCGCAGTTCATGACGGCTCCGCTATTCGATCATTAGACTGCGCTCATCCAGATATTCGAAGTGAGAAGGGTGCTTTTTCGGCTTGAATCGCCAGCGGAAGGGATTGAGAAGGCCGAGGACGTACACGGGCAGACCGAGGGTCATCTTGAGCTTGTTACCGGAGGCAGAGCCTCGACTGGGGCGCTGTCAGTCATGTTCTTTGCTCCTTCGACGAAGAGCGGAATCCGGATAAAGGAGATTTCCCTACCCTCGCTTGGACGACATTGCGGCGGACTGCGGGTTGTGTGTGGTGAGGTGGTGTGGGTGTCGGTGGGGTGCGTCTTCGCGGTCGGCGTGGTGTTGAACGAAATTTGGAGATGTGTGTCGGCTGTTCGCTAGAAATTCGCCGATTGCGCTAGGCCGTTTGAGGCACTAGCGCCCTTTTGACCCAACTTCGCGAGACGCGTCCGCGCCCGGCGACCCTCGTCCCTTAACATCACCCATGTCGCAATGGGCGAGAAATTCGGGGTGTGGGTTTTTGAGTGTGCAATTAATCCTTGTTCGCAATATCTATCTGACTGCGTGTTTCTGTACCGCTGCACTCGTCCCTTGTTGTCACCTTTTTGCTAGCGAGGAGTGCTCGTTGATGCCAGCACAGAAAGAGCAGGAACGCTCGCAGATCGAAGCCCTCTCCCTCTTCTACCGCTGCAATACACTGTTTTGTCTCTCTCGCGTGTGCTTCGTATCTTCTCGCTCCTTTCGTGAGTCTCGCTATGAACCTCAGTGCTGCGTTGCTCGACGATATCGCCGCCAAACTGCTGAAGAAGCCGCGCATGCAGCTCTTTCCAATCTTTAAACCTGCCCCCGTCAGCTGCTGTGTTATGTACATTTACTGCAAATATCCGTCCCGTCGTCACTCTCCCCCCTTTTCCATTCATTGCAGTGCAAAACTGCTCCGTCCATTGCACTGGCCAGCGAAGGGCCGCCATTTCTTTACTCTATGTGGTGGTCTTCAGCAGCTCCCTTTGGCTCTCTGCCTCCAGTGTGGGCGCGGTTTCCTGTGCCTGCCAGCCTTGGTCGCCGCCCCACCTGTGCGGACACTCTGCAGTCGTTCACCCCGTTGCTCCCACAGCTCCGAGAAATGAACTTGCTCGGGCTGGTCTATGCACTCTGATCAATCTGGGCTCCTCCCTGTCAATGGGCTCCTCTCGGCCCCGGTGCAGTAGCATGTAGTGCAGTGTCATTCACTTCATCGTCAATGCATGCATTCTGTGCTCCCAGTCCTCTGCTGCCTTCGCCCTTGAGCTCTTCAGCAGCTGCATCGTCGAGAGCCACGGCAAGGAACCTGTACCACTCTCACTGCCCTCCTCCTCCCACCAAAGCCGGAGGGCGGACGCGTCTGGAGCACGCAATCGACGCGTCCCCCTCCCCCTTTCCTGCAAGCAGTCTCTGCACCTTCTCAGTGAAGGCATATGACGGTCTTATCTGCTCATGCTGGTGCCTGGCCTCCGACAAAGGCCGACCTCTCACTGGCTGCAGCTATCTCGGAGGCCGTGAGGGCACTCGCAAGAGGAAGGGGCGGACGATATCGCGGCCTCAACTAGACTAGTGCGGCCGGCTCTCAGATAAAAAACCCGCTCCCGCTTCTTTTCCTCTGATCCTCCTCCATCCATCTTCGTCCCTCGTCTCACCTCTCTCGCTCGCGTCTCCTGCGGTTCATTCTTCTGCGATCCTCATTCTACTTCTCAAAAGCCACCTACGTCCATCTCTCTTCGCTGTTCTACGTCTTTCTTCATCATGAAGCTTTTATACTTCGGCATGGCTGCCCTCGCCATTCGCGGGTATGAGTCTTCCTCACCTCCTGTTTCCAAACACTTGCTGAGGCATTGAACAGTGTCTCCTCTGAGCTTGCAGGCGTTGAGGCTGCCGCTACGCCTCCTTACTCTTCGCCCGGCCTTGTCACGACCGTCACCACCACTCCATGTGACACTGGCATTGGCTGCTCCTCCACGGTCTTCACCTCTCTTCTCACCACTGTGAATGCCACGGTCAGCAAGTCCATCTCTGTGGCTTCTTCGATCAATGCCACCTCGACTCTGGCTACCAACGTCAGCTCTTCCGTTGCTGCCATTCCCACCAGCGAGAGCTTGTCCACGAGCTATCGCTTTCCTCCCCACACCACCCAATGGCTCAACTCGACGTCCACTCAAGTTCCGGAACTCCCCTCCAAGACAGGGAGTAACGCCACGGGCATCGTCACGTCCACGGCCAACCTCACGTCCAAGGTTGTCCCCACGAGTACTTACACGGTCGGCTCGACGC
Organism: Polyplosphaeria fusca; assembly: GCA_010093805.1. Classification (NCBI taxonomy): domain Eukaryota; kingdom Fungi; phylum Ascomycota; class Dothideomycetes; order Pleosporales; family Tetraplosphaeriaceae; genus Polyplosphaeria; species Polyplosphaeria fusca. Next base: position 45,873 of record ML996249.1, on the reverse strand, counting down.
AAGCTCCTCTTTCGTCGTATCCAGCGTCTTCAAATAAGACTTCGTCGGCTCCTTTCATTCATTCTTCGCTGAAGCCCACCAACACGACTGCCTATCATGTCCCATCCACGTTCGTCACCACCACGGGACATTCCTCTTCGTGGTCATACCGCTGGTCTTCGACTGGCACGGGCACCATCTCGACCAAGTTCAACATCACGGCCTCCTTCCATTGGCCATCTTTGAAAGCAACAGTCCCGTCCGAGCTCCCCAAGATCACCAAGAGCCAGCCCTTCATTGCCGCCACTGAGACGGCAAGTGCCGATGTCATCGGTCCCTTCATCGTGGGACGTGGCTTCCGCAAGTTTGTTGGCTAGTCGGTCGATGGGTTTCACCACCTCACACCTTCTTCCAACCATCTCGGGCACCGTCGGTGTCTTCATTCCTTTCTTTCCCATTCCCACAAAAGCACGACTCGACATGACTTAACGATGACATGGTTTTCTTTCCCGTCTCACAAGAGACCATTAATGAGTTCGGCATCTTACATGACGGCATGGTTTTTTTCATCATCTCGCGAGAAGATCCTCGATTACTTTCAACATCTTACGCACATGGCATGTACTTAGATACTTCGAACTTTCACCAGCTTTTATCTTATTGTCCTCACTGCTGTGATGTTTCAAGATGCATTGTGTTCTTGATCGTACTTGCTGACACTGAGTCGTGGCCGTCTGTAGGTGCTCTGACTCGTTGAAGGTTGGCTCCCAGATCAGCAGTTGCTTCTTCTACAACCCCAAACCTCGCTCTGCTAACATTCAAGATCATTTCAGATCACCATTCAGCCAAACCCTCTGATTCTCAGCACTCGGCGTCGTGTTGAAGCTGGAGATACGAGGCCGCGCCCACTGCTCCTTCCGCTTCGGGTGAGCGGTCATATCCGCCATTCTCATCGAGTAACGCACAAGAGCCGCGCATGGCTACTACTTTGGCACTGATTACTCTAAACTGCCGATAGCAATTGATTCAAGGTAGTCAGAATATCCAAAATTGAGTGATTCCACGCAGAACATGGCAAGATGACGACACTTCGACTGTGCGAGGCAGGAAATAGCAAGACCGAACTCGCAACAAAATCAATTGAAATGCGTGTAGTATTGAAACTCGGCCATCCATCATCGACTGAATTTCTATACCGCACAATTCTCCTCGTACCGGTGGCCGTTTGAACAGCGTTCACGCACCCTTGAAATGATCCAAGAACGTCTCTTGAACACCTGCATCGGCTGCAATCGAAGTGTCTTGCGGTAAGGCAGATATTCTAGCGCGCGATGAGTTCAATGTTGTTCGCTACTTGTGCATGTTGTGCGCCACTACGCTTGTTAAAGATGTTGGTTGCTTTCGTTGTGGATTTGCTCGCAGGTGCAGAGGGATCAATGTTGGATAAGCGCTCGGTAGAAGAGTGCTCGAAGAGGAGGAGCTCAGTAGGGGGGCGGGAAAGTAGATGTTGGGGTTGGGAGATTGCTGGCAGAAACTCAGTGGATAGATACATGAGATTGGACATTGGGCGATGACGAGAGAAGTGGGTTTCGATCTACAAGACCTCAAACCGCGCGTCTTGGTGTCGTCTCGGTTCTTGTTGGGTGGGTCGAAGCCAGTCTCGGTTCTTCGTTTGCTTGGTCGTGTCCTTTACTTCGAGTTTGGTGATTATTGGATGCCCGCCATGCTTGCGAGCTCTAATTCACAACAATCGCTCACGGTCATTGACTCATTGTCAAACCACCCTGACGAAATTGGTCTCGAAAGTCGGAGGCTCGAGTTGTCGAAGGAAGGTGATACTGGAGGATACTCGAAGACCCGAAAGTGAAGAGTAGATCGAATATTGACGCGAGACAAATATGTCCTTGTGTTGACTGATGTTTACTGAGCGTTTGCAATACAATCTCCAAACACTAAGGAAACCTGTCAATCTGCTTTACCTAACAATAATGGAATCAACACGAATGTCTGGTGATAAGGACTTTGGCGTTTGTTGGTTGCTCACAAATACAGCACGGCTAATACCAAGTTCACCGCCAACGTGGGTATTTCTGTGTGACCTGCCCGTGTTAAAGGTTCGCTCCCTCAATATCTGCAACACATTGCCAGACTTCTTTCTAAGCCCGCTTGTTGCTAAATTATTATCTTATGTTATAGCGTTTCGAGTCCTACGATATGATTTTTCGAGTTCAGCGGCCTTTGGAATGGAGTGTTGTCAATTTTGACCATATATAAAGGGGAAATGGTTCAATGGGAAGAGGATGAGGCGAGGAATTTTCTCAACGTCCACACTTTTCAACCACGGTTCGTCTAGCGTTCGGCACATACAAATAAAGCCCACGACAATCACGAAATATGAGTCCCCGCAGTTTTCGAGTAACCGTGAGAGTACGGTTCTTAACGGGAGGGACATTCGCTGAACCGTAAAGTCTTTCACTGATCCTGAGTTCTGTTACCTGGTCACAGAAGCTAGCGCCTGCGCTCATATTCTCACACTATAAAACCTCCGTTCCCCAATTCCGCACACAGAATTCCCCTCCCTCCCTTGTCTTTGTCAACTCAGAACATTAATAGGAATGTAAGTGAATGTCTTGTCTTTTTCGACTATTAGCTGACTGTATATCATTAGATACCTAGCTTGACGACATGGCTTCTTATCGACACAACATGACCAAGAACGACACCAAGACGGACACCAATAAGGAAACTGCATGGTTGGTTTACGCAAAGCAGGACTTGAAGCCCTACCAGACGAAGCGAACCATGCATATATTCACCGAGCTGAAGTATCAGCGGCCGTTCGTAAGTACTCCAGTAGAAGGGACAACCAAACCATCTGCTTTCTTCAATTCGCACAGAACATACGACTGATGTGTCTCTATAGGCCGACCAGGTACAAACTGTGTCCTTCTTCGATCTGCCCGGAGAACTTCGAAACGAGGTATACCGTTACCATCTGGTCCTTGATCGACCAATGGAACTGTGGGCAAAGACGAATGAGCGTGAACACGACTGGCCTGTTCGCTGGAGGGATATTGCATTCTGGAGGAAACTTATCCGTTCGCGCAAGCTCAATCTCGGTAAGATGTTCACTCTGGCCCTCGACGGGGCGCTCGACTGACTTGCCATCTGAAAGGGCTTTTCCGCGTTTGCAAGCAGCTCAATCTGGAGGCTGCTCCCATCTTTTATGGCGAGAATGAGTTTCGATTCTCTGGGATTAACGGGCATATAGTAAGTTCCCTCAATGGTCGTCGGATTATATCTGTCTTGGCTTTGCAGAGTATTATCAGCTGACACTGGATTTAGGTCGCCCACAGCATGTTCTTCACGATCCGCCAGCGTAACTTCCAGTGGCTGAAGAGCATCACGATAGCAATGCCCTTCTTTAGCAACAATGAAGGCTGCTTCGCCAGCAACTGGAATGCGGTCACTCCGAGACGCATTGAAGATGTCCTGCACGCCTCTCCGTACCGCTCTCAGCGCCTCGAGACACGCCGTCGGTACAATTCTTACGATGTTTCTTTCTACAGGCTTGTTCGATACATGAAGCAGGCAACGAGTCTGGAAACGATGAACCTGGTCTTGCCAGATAGCTTTGCTATAATCACCTACCAACTAAATATCTGGACAGTATTCCAGGAACTCGTTCTCGCCAAACCCTTCCTCGACGTCGTCATCGTGCGAATGCAACATCCAGACTCGAACAGGCTCTATGAACGTGATCGTCAGCGTAGACTGATCAAGAAGTTGAAAGCCATGTGCGGTATCTGCCACGTCAAGCAAGCACTGTACGCTAAGAACGGCCAATGGACTTTAGAATCAGATGTGGTCGATGATGATCTGACAGACATCCTCCCGGATATTGGAAGGTTGTTCCAGTAACTAGGCCTTAGGGGGGTTTGCAGAGATTGGGCCACATGGCGGCTGGGGGGTTCTCAAGATATTGCAGCTCAAGGATTGAGCAAAGGAAACACGGAAGCGCACAGGCGAAGCGTGGTTTTATATATCTACCTTCATTCCATGAGCTGAGTCCCCATATCACTTGAAAGAATTGAGACTTTGATCCAGCATGCTTATCTTCTTCGCGAGAATAATGTGAATTAAGGTAGAATGGGAGAAGATCAGGTCTGGCGTCCAACGATCCCAACAAGGTCAAAGCGCCGCAAGATCTCCTCATTCACAGTCTTTTCTCATTGAAGAAGCCTGATTCGGAAGAGAGCAACGAGAAGGTGCAGTTCGGCCGAGGATGGGTCCCGATGGGGGAGTGCGGGCGTGTGGAGGCACCAGCTTCGTGGGCGGCGGCAGTCCTTCCCGCTGCCGGGCTCCCCGGTCGGTGGCACAGCCAAGCCCCTTCCTCGACCTTCCGCAACGTCGAAATCCAATTGCACTTCGATCCTCTCGTTGTGCCCCAATCTATCCTTTGATGAGGGCCGTCAGAATTTGTCCGTCTGCATCTCACGAACCAGTCTCTCTAGTATCACGCCATGGCAGTGACCCCCACGTCATTTGTTTCGCCACGAGCCTGGCCTGCACTGCCGCGCGACGTTTCGCAAAGCGCTCAGTGATGAAGAGGAGGGTCGGTCCCTGTCGGACGTCATGCGCCGCGAGTTGCACAGATGATGCCCGAGACACGATGGCACCGATGACATTTCCATGTGCCTCTCGTTATACATGATGGTGCACTGATGGATGGACGGACACTGCGGTCGCGACCGACGAGCGAAAAGGCGAAGTCCATCACAGAGGGCTTGAGGCGAATGTCGCTGCTGCAGGTCCAGGCCAGGCATATCTGGCATGTGCGCGTCGGAAACACAGGAGTTCTCGAAGCGAGGCACGATGATCTATTCTTGTGTACCCACGACGACTCCTTCATGCGGCTACCCTCTCGCCCCTCCCGCCATCGCGCGATCGATGAATGCCGCTAGAGCATTTGTTTCCAAAAGATGCCGGTCGCATTGGCGTCGTTGGATGGCCTACACCCAGCCAAACAAACGTCTTGGAGGAGCCCCTGAATCTCGCATACTTGCCCAATCAAGCAGGTTACTACTCGATATTCCTCACGTGAGGACTGAGCTTAACTCCATGGCGCGATCCGGGCTAAGACCCGCGGGCGAATCGGTATTGTAGGAGGCATCCACACGTCTTCTGGAAGCCGCGGGTGCGTAGGTACAAAAAACGACGCGGCCGTATAAGGCGCTCAGGGAGCCCAACGCCAGTCTTGTCGATACGTATCCGACCGATAACCACTCTCGTGCACGCCCACTGACGCTGCCTGACCAAACTCCCTGAATTTGGAGGCGCTCGTAACCAAGAACCAGGGTCCCGGATTTGGAGGCCGTCGAGGACGCCTCTGGCAGGGTTCACGCTCCGTGCGCAAGGCTGAGTACGACGATTTGCGCGCATATTAAGGCCCCGCGTGTTCCATTTCCGTCGGCACGTCTTCTTCGGCAGCCGATATCCATTTCAACAAGTAGATGGTGTGAGGCGCGAAGCATCGCTTGAGACCGTCATCCGCTCATTTCAGACCTCGTTTGCTCCATTCACTTCTGTTCATATACCTTGACCGATCTACTCTTTCTAATATAAACTTGGACGCTTTCTATCTCGACTTTCGCAACTTGAGCCTAAACATGAAGCTTTTCGTCCTCGTCGCAACTGCGACGGCTGCTGCTGCTGCCAGCGTCGGTATGCTTCACACCTCAGTCGATCTTTACACGCTGACTTTATTATCAGTAAACCCTCGCCAGGCCGCATCGGGCCAATCCACCCCCAACCTGGGCTATGACAAGCTCCTCGAGCTTCAAAAGATGTTCTGGAATCGCTTCGAGTACCCCAACAACATCAAAGAAGCCGAAGCCATCAACTCGACCATCTTCTCGGACGACGTAAGAACAGCTACCCCCGCTCGAGACAGTCTGAACACAATCTAAGCCCTCCCCAGGTCCAAGGCCGCGTCTCCGACACCCGCAACTTCGAAGGCCGCGAACTCAACACCGAATACATCTTCGGCCTCTTCACCCCCACCGACGCAACCGGCATCATCGGCCGGCCCGGCGACTGGGAAATCCTGCAATTCGTCGCAAACCAAAACATCGCGTCCGCATCCACCCGCGTGCAATTCACATTCCCAGCCTTCAACAACGTCAGCTACCCCGTCGTCATCGACACGTGGCTGACATGGAACGAGCAGGACCAAATCACCCAGTACGACGTGACGTTCCGGTGGTTCGGGTACCTGCTGCAGACGCTGGTGGCGTCGGTCGACAAGACGAATGCGACGCATGCAGCTGGGCTCGTGGTGCACCAGGTCGCGACGAGCATATGCAACTCGCACGCGCGGTTTTGCAATGGGACGAATGTGCAATACAGCTCGAGCGACGAGTGCTATGATTTCTTGACAACGAAGATTAGGGTTGGGCAGGGGTTTGAGTTGGGAATGGATACGCTCATGTGTAGGAGCGTGCATGAGATTATGCTCAAGTATCGCCCGGATGTGCATTGTAGCCATATTGGGAAGAGTGGGGGTGGCATGTGTGTGGATGATGTAGATTATGTGACAAAGGCGAGCGAGCAGTACTTTGTCAATGCTCCGTGGATTCCGAATTCGGTTGTGGTCAAGAATTGCTGAGGGCAGAGGGTTATGATAGGGATGGTCTTTGTGGATTCTTTTCTGTTGGGAGCGGGATAGCGAAGGAGTTTGGGAGTTGGCGTGTCGTTTGATTCTGTGGGGATGTTTTCCCTCCCTTTTGAGGCTTGTTGCTTTGCCATTTCCAGTCCACCGAGACTGGTGGGCGAATCTTGACGTTCGCGTGGTAGTAGGGACTGAGAGATTGTCTGGTGTTCCTGACCTGGACCACTACTGAAGCAGTGAGCGCATAGAGAGCGTGCAGATCTATTCTGAGTCAACAGTTAGTTTGAACTGAACACTTTTTGCCCATTCCAGCTTAGAGTCTTCGATATCTTGAACATGATGTTGAGGTGTGGGGTGCCTGTTAGGCCCCCATGCAGCGCCACCAAGTCGTACAAGTCCCGTCGCCCCTGCGTACGAATTGCCCTGATCGACATATTACCCGATAGGCTGAAGGCGTCCAACACCTCGGCGCAATGATATACCTAAAAGATGCTTACCCTTGTATGACGACAAAGGTCGCCTAACCCAGTATGATGATGGAAGTGGTACGAGAAATAAGATAAGAAGCATGCAAGCGAAGATATAGATTGTCAAGGTGCTGAAATTTATTAAGGCCGTGAGGCATGCGATATACTTCTATGTGGATATCCAACTGGGAAAGACTAACAATAGAAGAGATCTATACACAAAAGAAGTGACCTGAGAGCCGGTATGGACAGCACCCAAGGTGTAGACGATACGAAACAGTGCTCTGCACGCAATTCCATCTCGACGCCATTCCTCGTCTACCTCGCATTACCACCGTCAAGCTCAGCAGTATGATGTGTTGCCACTGGCGCCGCTACGCTTGCTCCTCCCAGTTCAGCAGTATGTTGTGTCGTTACAGGCGCAGCCGAACTCGGTCCCCCCAGCTCCGCAGCCTCTGGATGCGAGGGCGGCTCATACGCATATTTGACATCGGGCGCGTAGTGACCACCAACAGGCGGTGGGCTCCCAGGCGACTGGTAAGGCGCAGCGTATTGAGGGGCCGGGCTCATGGGTGGTGAGATGGGTTGCTGCGAGTACGGGTCTTGCGGCTGATATCCTGGGGACGGTTGGGCGGACGCCACTTGGGGAGGGAAGGCAGGTTTGGTTTCGTTGAATTGCGCTGGGGGCTGAATGAGCGTGGGAGCGCCGTGGTTGGCGGCGTTGTTGTTGTTGCGCTTGCGGCGGAGTAAGAAGAAGACGAGGGCTCCGATAAGTGCGAGACCGACGATGGGTCCTACGACCACGCCGGCGATCCAGGCTTTGGATGAGGACTTCTGGGGTGTTGACGAGGGAATAGAAGTGCGAGTTGAGGTTGCGACGGCCGAATCGACCGTGCCTGAGCTCGGCTTGGATGGGGTGGATGTTGGTGAGGGTTTCGGCGATTCGGACGACGTTGAGACGAGCTCGGTTGCTGATGCAGGAATCTTGCGGTAGTATGACCAGACGTCTGATTGAGAGCCGCAGACAATGTCGGTTTGAGGGCTGGAGTCGTCGAAGTTTTCGTAGATGAAGGCCGTGTTGCAAATGGAGAGTGCAGCATCGCCAAAGTTATCTGTGCTAGTAGAGACGTCAGTTTGTGCTCTCGGGCGGACATGGTTGACATACCAGGCAATGGTTGTAGTGCTGCTTAGGTCCGAGAAGGGGTAGATGAGAGATCCGTCGACGCATGCAGTGGGCGCGTAGCACGAGGCTACTGTTGTGGGACAACACTGGCCGTATTCTCCATCTTGGTACCATGTGAGGCCCGGGTTGCACGTCTCAGAGTACCCTGTGGAGTGTTAGTGTGAATTGAACTGTAAGGCAGTCAACGTACATGTTCCACTTGCTTCTACCCATCCAATGAAGTTGGCTGCTTGCTGCCTGGGTAGCAGAGCAGGAGCTGTGATGGTTGGATCCGCAGGTCTGGGAGAGGCATTTACTGAGCAACTCCAGACCAGCACCGACAGGAGCGAAATAGGGAGTTGTCCGATCATTGTATCGTATAGTGTTGCTTTGCTGCTGTGGGTGCTTGAGTTGTTGGACAAGCCATCTGGAGGGACTTCGACCTGCTAAATATATGTCCACTCCTTCTGTGTCTCCAACAATCCAGATGGTGTGCAACAAAGCCACCGCATACTCACGGTGCATCTTGGCTCCCCAGCCCCTTGTCGACTTGTATGCCTTGGGAAATACAATGCTGAGGCTATGTTTATCGCAGGATTCTAGAGGCCTTCTTCGTCCCGTCGACAACACACTTGCAGGCGTTGCTGTTATGATTTCCTATACGGGCGAGGCGCTGGTGTGGAGGTGCGGCTTGGTATACATTGCGGTGTCCGGGACAGTAGTCCTTGGCCTATCGACAAAGGGATTAGTATAGATCTTGTCTGCGTTCTCCGTCTTCCGCCTCGATGTGGCGTCTGTAGGGCGCATGTAGGCTCTCACAGGTAGCATTCGCTGTGGGCTCCCAAGAACGAGCTGGGATTCCCGTGACATCGAGCAATGCTCAGAAGGAAAGTCGAGGCTGGCCAAGACTGCTAGTCAGACTTTGTAGACGGTGAATGCGGCGCGATTGGTAGAGAATGTTCGTAGCCTTGGGCTTCAGCTGGATGGCGGCGCAACCGTGGCGTTGGGCCCGCAGAAAGGCGGCGAACAGCTGGACTTGCTGATGGTCGGCCAAGCCTCGCAACAACACGCTCGACACAATCTGGTAGGCACAAGCGGTCACTTGACGACAAGAAGAAACGTTAAGACGGTGAGGCAGACGGGGTCAGGTGGTGCAAGTCCTGTTGACCACCTCGCGCACTCCGGACGATGACCAAGCAACCCCTACACATTGAGACATGAAGAAGAATACGCCTTCCCAAGCCTGAATATGCTGATACTGATACTTCTACACAGTACAAGCACAGGTAGCGAAGGTGTCGATGGAGCGAGGGCGTGAGAAGCGTCAGAGCCCCTGACTAAGCACCGACAAGAGCAGTGCATGCCCCACCTAGTGCTCTCGATAGGGGCCGGAGATAACTCCATCTTCGCCGCGCTTCAAGGGGCATGACGGCGTCGTGTGCAATGGCGCTCTTCCATCTTCATGCCTCCTTGAAGCACTGCCCCTAGGCCAGACAGCAGCTTCATCCAGGAGCTCTTCCTCAGCAAAGAGCACTCGCCAACGGCAAGCTAACGTAGCAGTTAACGCACGGTCAGCTTCTCCGACCGCGGCATCCATGCAGGAACGCAGTTACCACTCCTGTTGGCGTCTCAGTGTCTCCTGCCAAACGTGTCGACCATTATGCCCACGGTTAAGACGCGTCCCATGCTGTTGTTAACTCCTGTTCCGCCAGTTCTCGATTGCCATCCCTCATTCTCGAAATGCGGTCACTGAGTCGCCGGCGGTCGTCGCCCAAACTCCCCACCACCGGCGAGCGGCAGTGGTTTGATACGCTCCCGGAAGACGTGTTGATCTTGATATTCTCTCAATGTCGCGTCGTTGAGCTACTCACGCTGCGACTAACAAGCTCAAGCATCCGCGACCTCATTTCGAGATACTTTGCAACCATCGCGCCCGCATCCGCACGCTCGACGCTTCCACGAGGCGACCTCCTCCTATTTCCGCTCGAAAACCCATCGCTCTACACGATACAATGGATTAAAAGCCTAATTCCAAAGCATTTGGCCGCCATCTTGGTGGACAGGCACCGATTTTCGAACCAATGGTCAGAGCAGCGCTACGGCATACCAGCAGAAGACCCGTATGGCGATGAGCTCCGGTCAAGAGTCGCAAATGGCTGGATTGTGCTTCGCGCACTCTCAAACGTCTCCAAAGACATCTACGCCCTGCCGGCAAAGAGCTTTCTAAAGGACACGCGCGCGAACATTGCGTGGAAGGTGATGCAGCCTGCACGGTACAAGTTCGAGGTCTTCAAGCACAAGGAGAGCATGATCATGAAGAAACGGCTCGAATACATCCGGAAACTGCCCGACGACATGGCGAAAGACTACAAGCTGATGTTCATGCTCCTGTCTTCGGCCTTCCGCACCTCCATCTCCAACTACGGCGAAGACTACAAACCGTGGATATTCGATTGGGGATGTGGAATCGATGGACAGCGCCTCTTGCGGAGGGGAAACAGCTGGCTGACGTGGTTCGTCTTGCACGAAGGACCGGATCTCTTTTGGAAGCAGTGGTGGGATCTTCCTCCATGCGAGACGCAGACGAAGAACTACATCCGCGACGTCGCCATCGAAGCCTTTTTCGGCGGCACCAAGATAAGCTCGGACGACTTTCTTCGCCAGTTCCTCCCAAAGGAATGGGCCGATGTCAACGAAAAGTACCACAACATCCAGCGCGAACACGCAGCCAGCGTGCAACGAGCCTTGGAAGAGAAAGCGTCGGCAGCGTCGACGGGCTTCACGTCGGTCAATCCCATCGTGTATTTTACCCAGTATGCGCAGTGCAGGCGGCTAAGGGAGGAAGAGGGTGGAGTGGCACCCATTGTCGAGACGCTTTCGCACGTTCCCTTTCACATCGACTTCCGATGCCCCGAGGAGCTCTTCCAAAAGTTCTGCAGTCTTCGCGAGCAACGCGCTTATACCCTGCCATCGATGCCCCGCGGGCAATAGTGGGCTGAATGTAGATATAGAGATGTGTGTATACATAGCAAAACGGTCAAAGTTTATATCAAGTCTTGTGCTGTGCAGCTCCATGTACCGCTCTTTGCTCTGGCTAGCCAAAGATGGAATCAAATTTCGCCATATTGACCGCATAAAGACAGTCTTGACGTTTATGAATGTCCGTCTCTGGCAATCGTCCGAGATCCACACTCATCCGTAAGCCGTCATAATCGCACAAATACGGCACGGATACGGCGCTGGCTCGGCACCCGTCCCCGTGCGAACGAACCCGGGTTTATTTTTACGAGTACGCCGATAGCGGCTGCCGACAGACATCGGCATTCTACAGAGATAATACCGCAAGAGGCAGTACTTTGAAGCAAAGTACAAAGTACAAGGGCCACCGATAGGAGCGAGTCCCGCGCCAGCGAGCCAACACACCTCCCAGCGAACGATGCCAAAAAGCGACCTGTCGCGCCGCACCGCAAAAGGGCGTTCTATTGCCAGTGGCGACAACGGCACGTCCCCATGCAGGAGATCGCCAATCGATTCCCTCCTCTGGGATGGCCTTGCGTATACTGTTTTGTTATGCTTTAATTTATTCCCATAGAGGATAAGTTAGTCGGCAACCCATATTGTGTAAGGAGTGGTTTTTTGCCTGAGGCACTGGCGCTGGAGCGGGGGGAGGGAACTAAGGCTGTACGAGGAGGCACTGGAATTGACAGTGGGCCAGAACGCCCCCCTGGTGAAGCACGGCGGACTGTCATTGGTGCTTCGCCGTATTCCCGTCGACGACTTTTTTGTCCTTCGCGGGACGCCTGGGGCGATGCACGATGCACGCTTGCGGCATTGGCTACGGGACAGGCGGCGTGTACAGAGGACCGGTCATCTGGGTATGTTCTGTCAGACAGGTCCTGCTGATGGTCGTCGACGTGGATGCTTTGGGAGATTGGAGGGGGAGATCGTGGCAAGAAGGGTGCTGGCTGTCTGCATGCAGTCTGCACCTCATCTGCACAGAGTCAGAGGAGGGTGCGAATTCACCATCGGCGCTGATGGCCACCGTCACGCCGCCGTCGCAGCCGTCAACCACACGGGAGATGGGGTTGGTAATTGTCTGCCTGCTACTGAGCCGGTGTGTATGGAGCCCCTCCGCGCGGGCTCAAAGGCTCCGAGAGAGAGCTGCATCCTCAGCCTCAGCACTCTCATCAGCGTTTCGAAGGAGCAGGGATGCGGATAGTTCTGCATCTTCCAGGGTCGTTCTAGGGCGCGTCCCCCCGCTCCATTCGCCGGCGCCTCGTATAGAGAAGACTCGGGTCTGTCGCTGTGCCTCGAGGGGTGCGCTGCTGTTCGAGATAGACAGATGGCTTTGAAACGGCGATTCAGTCCAGCTTCAACCAAGTCAGCGTACCGTGGTGCCATTGCAGCCACTCGGGAATGCGTGCCAGTTAGGCAGGCGGCCTGCGAGGACTCGCCCGAAGTGATCTGCACGTGACAGCGTGCTATATTTATCTGCAGCTAACGCTCTGGATTGCGGTAGAAGGGCGATGGATGTGCGCCCGGCTGGGACTAGCATCGCGGCAAAGCGGCGATCTGGGCGAGCCAAGCCGACATGGCCAAGGTCTTACGCCGCCGTGGTGAGAACCCTCTCTCCATGCCATCGCCGTCCTGTCTCGACTCCACACTCGACTCCCCACCCACTACTGAAATGTCTTATGCCGCTATGTTGTACAGCTAAGACGTCGTGACGACCGGCATGCTCGATGGAGTCCCGCCACACCCTCTCCTGAGCCCCAACAACACCACTGTCCCGACATCCACCCCGAGTCCCGCGTCCGCCGGCAGAAGATGACGGGCAGGCGGGGAGTCCAGCACGAGAACGGGAACCTGCTGGCCATTCGCACCGATGTGCGAGCGAAGACGGCAGCGAGAGAGGATGGCGCTGCCAAACACGCAAACGCAGACGGCTTCCCGCGCACTGCTTCGCTGACCTCGCTCGCGACGTCAGCAGACAACGACGACTCACACAACACGCACCTCTCGGCCTCGTCGACGGGCAACGATACCCTCTCGACCGCCCGCACGTCGACGTCAGGAATGACCGAGGACGAGGGGCCCAGTGCCTCGTACCTGCAGCCCGCGCCCTCCAAGTATGCGCCTCCCGTCACCACCGTCCTTGAACTCGTATCGAACACGGCGTCGTCGTCCGCCCTTCCCGACTCATTTAGCTTCAACATCTCTCGGAAGGGAAACTTTGTTGCCATATACACGGCATCAAACATCTGGCTGATCAAGGCTACACAGCTGCCCCGCCTGTGGGCCCGGACGCTCGAAGTGAAGAGGAAGCCCATAGCGATTGACGTCCAGGAGAATGGTACCCTCATGGCGGTGCTCTCGAGGACCTCGCAGGTGGACATTTACGAGATGCCCGACGACCAGCACCGGCAGATCAAGAAGAGGAGGACCATATCGCTGGTGCACGAGGCCCACACCCTCGTCATGTCGCCCGATGGGCTCGTCTTGATCACTGGAAACAAGTTTGGCATCGAGGTCATCTCAATTGGCCCCAATGCCCCCGAATCGACTCGCAGGACGCTCTCTGCCCCTGCTGGCGACACGCTGGAGTTCTCAGACGACGGGCGAACGCTGTTAATAACGGGGTATGCACGAAAGCTGGGCATCTCGTCCATGTATGTGCTGCCGGGTCTGTATGACGGGCCAATGGACGAGGAGGGCGAACCAATCCCAGTCTCGCCGGATACCGTATGGACAGGTTCGGTCCTCTTCCCAGAGACGGCCAAGATTGCCCGACAGGCAACACTGCTACCAGACGCCGAGACAAACAACGTCAACGAGCTGTTCGCTTTCAATGCCGACGAGGATACGTGGGGCGTATATGACATTACCAGTGCCCGCTTCACCTCGAGGAAGATGTTCCTGCCGGACCAGCAACGGTGGACTCGGTCCGAATTCATCGACGACGCCATGCCCGCCGTCTCCCCCAGCGCTGACCTCGCGGCTGTTGCCCTGCGGATACGCGGGACCACCAGCATCTGGATCTACCAGGTGCCAGAATGGGACTTCATGTCGAAGCCCAAGGACGCAGAGCAGCTGTCGCCCATTCAACCTTGCTTCTGCATCCCCATTCTGCACGACAGCGCCGAATCGAATCAAGAAATTGGCGTCCTGCGTTGGGTGAGGCTCAACGACAGTATGCAGCGTCTGATTGCTGTCGGCAATATTAACCCCAAAGAAACCGAGACTGAGGGCCCAAATGTCCCGCAAGGCTCTAAGGGTGTCGTCATTATCCTCGACTTTGATGGAAACAAGCTCGTTGGGGGTACCGCGCCGGTGCCCACGAAGATGGAGTATGACCTCGACACGCTCCTGCCTGGTGAGAAGCTGCCCGAGGGAGCAATTGACTTTGATAGAGAGGTTGAGTTGGTAAGGACGCGGACTCTGGCTCAGCGACGGGCTCACAATGAAGCCACTCCACCACGCCGAAGCTCGAGACACATACCGACGCCTGGCCGAGCAAACACTTCTGTCGCCAGGGACCGACCAACATCGATACGGCCGCCGACCATTGTACGCGATGACGAAGAAGAGCTGAATCCAGAAGAGGTACAGGCGGCTTTCGAAGCTCCCTACGACAATACGCAGCCTCGCTCGCAGAACTCGCTTGCCAGAGCTGCCACCGTGGCTGCTTTGTCTCCCGCAAACCGCCGCCATCTCCGAGCTCTTCCATTTCGGCCTTTGGAGTATCGTCGCGCTGATGGACTGCGCGAATTCCCCCATGAGAGTGATGCTGATAACTGGGTGCCACCACCGCCAGCTTACACTGCTACTGCGGATGCTGCGCAGAGCATCAGTTTGAGTCATCCTGACGCTCCTCCAGCGGCAGCCCGAGCACGAGGGCCTGTAGATGCTGGTGTCCCTCCTGTCCCTCCTCTTCCAACGAATGCCAATTCTTCGCCCGTGCCGAACAATCCGTATCCATCGTCATCGTCGAGGCGTGGGACGCTGTCGCAGTCGTCCACCGACCTCTCGTCCACTTCGACCGTCACCGAGCGCAGGCCGTCTTTGCTCCATCCCTCGACCTACCCTAGTCCACTGAGTCCTTCTCCAAGCCGCAGAAGAAGCTCAGCTGCACAACAAGGTCCGCCACAGCCCCATCCACAGCCGCCGTCCAATCAGACGGCATACCAAGCAACAGCCTCGAACATGGCTGCCAGGCGTCCAACGCGTCGACCCCGCCGGGCTGTGGAGAGCACCATTGACCTCAGGCCTCCCCCGATTGTGGACCCTGCATCGGGGCGTCGTGGAAGCGCGCCGGACACAGTCATACATCGAAGACCCGTTCTTACCAACCCTCTATTAACGAATCGCGCCAGCATGCCATCAGACCAGTCTGGTCGCTCATCCAACTTACGCAATGCGATGCTCCCCCGACTGAGGACTGCAACAGAGGGCGGGGGTCGTCCAGGCCCGCTGTCCGCACCACCTAGGACGCATACTGGTCAGATGCGACCTCACACCCAGCCAGCTACCGTGAAGGAGAGGAAGTCGCCCAGCAAGAAGAAGCTGCAGTGCGTCGTCATGTGAGATGCAGGGGCATCGCATCGCTTTCTTTGACTTGGTTTCGCTTGGGCGTTCTGGTTTGCATTATATACCCACAACGGCGTTTCTTGGAGCTTCTTTGGATAGTCAAGGAGCTTCAATTGCAAATTTGAATCGAGAAGCGGTGTGGTTTTGGCAACGAGATGATGAAATGACTTGGGCCTGGGATGGGGGTTTGTAGACCGCGCAATCAAAGCAGTTTCATATGTTATGATGTCGTTTTGTTGGAGTTGGTGTAATTTCGGACGGCAGGGTCGAGGCTGCCCAACGCAGTCGCCGAGGCAGTAGCCTGGTGAAATCACGTGCTCTGACTGTCCTTGTCCACTAAACCTCTACTCCTACAGTACGGTTCTTGCTAGCGGACACGCGTGGTCTCTACAATGCAAGATTTCTGACGAAGTCACCTAGTCACGGTGTGAGTACGTTCCCTCGTCAGAGCAGGTAGGCTGAAAGCGTCCCCGACCTTCATTGCATTTTCAGAGCCTGTGTGTGTAACACGTCTCTCGCGAGATTAGGGCCGGAATGGAGGATTAGTGTGAGTCCTTGCTATAGCTCCTTCTCTATGCGACCGGGCCATTAGTGACCACAGAGGAAAGAGTCCACGGCCTCGTTCACTCTATCGAACTCGCGTCTACCCACGGCAACTTCGACGCAGCGACCTCGAGACTTCGAGACCTCGGTCCAACTCCTTCCATGCCCTCGTCAGTGGATGAGAAGCGCCGTGTTGTGTATAAAGCGCGTTGAAACGATACTTCCAAGCGAACCTGTTAAATTACTGCGGTCAACCGACACTCAAGTTCGTGTAACCCTAGACGCGCCACCACGGAACACAGTGCAAATAGAGAACTAAATGTCGATTCACTCCGCAAGAAAGAACAGAGGGCATCTTACTGCATACTTTACTTTTGAAATGCTGGCTGCCAGCTGTGAAGGCAAACGATAGATGGTGACGTGTGAAGAGTGGCGACGCTTCAGCAGAGGAGACTTTTGCCCACGCTGGAATTGTCTGAATGATTGTGCCGACCTAACAGTTTTAGAACAACTGCAATTGCCAGGAAAGGAAGTATACTACAGCTGTTTGCACGCTGAGGAGCTGGGCAGAAATATCAAGATTGACTGACGAAGTCAAAACTTTGTTTGTAGGTTGCTGGCGCGGGATCGATCGATGATACAACAGGTTCGTCAGAGAAAAAAAAAATCGTGCTCTAGTTGTGCACGTATCAACTTCGGATGTCGAGTGCATCAACATGATTCTTCGCCCACGAATGGACACAGATATGAACCATGGCATACACGTCGTACATATATTGTACTGTGTCAGAGGCCAAAGTTCAAGAGATGTTGAGGAAAATTGCCATTGTTCAAATGACGGGGATACTGAATAGGCTTTGGGCCAACTCAACGGTGCCGGATTAGTTGGTGCACTTAATTAGTTGCAGGACGTCAAGATATGTCCTGCGCAGTGTGTGTACATCGGCAGAGTCACCAGGATGAGTGCATGTTCTCCAAGTGAGCTGAGACAATAGGTGGGCTACTACGAACACACTGGTCTGGGCATAATTGTCGCATTATAATAAATGCACCTCGGTAGAGCTTGAAGCAACTCCATCGAATCAACACCGCGCCCGAGGTTTGACGAAAAAGATCTGGAGACCCGATGGATGGGGACCTTGGAGATGAGACGCTCTCCGTGGAAGTGCTCTTACATATACTGCCCGGGCATGCCTGTTGTCTCTTGACACTGCAGTACGCTTTCGACTCGGTTATAAGTGGCACAGACAACGTCTCCAGGACAGAGCACGGTCTGTCCTTTGTTCCGTGCATTGGGTGGGGGCCAAACGAGCGGGGGAATTAGCATGAGCGAGCCTTGGCAGTCATTGCCGCGCCTGTTGTGTTGGAGCTTGCGTCCTCTGGCTGGCCTTTCCCTCCCTCATGGCAGCCTACCGCCTTCCTTAATACCAGCGGTAGACCCAAAGGTATATAAGCTCCTGCATGGTGCCTCTATGTCCTCCGCGCTTTCATTTTTATGAGAAATTGGGTCACTTGTGACTCATTCAATGAAAACCACTGCCGCTATCGAGTCCAATAACTTCTTCTCTACCAAACTCGACATCGACACCTCGAAAACTCAAATCAATATGCCGGACATTGTGTTCGCCTTCGGGCCTTCACATAGTTTCTACTTCTTCGCGGGACACACCCGCCACTTGTAGGTACCCTTTATGTGGTACTAGGCAACCGCTAAACTCATCCAGCTCCAAGATTCCCGAACAGTTCAAACGCTATGTCCTCGAAAGCCCAGAGAACGAAATGAAACGACTGAAGCAGCCCCAATGTGTTGCACTCGGTCCCACGGAGCAGGAATACTATACAATGTACCAGACAATGGAAGACACAGATCGTTACACATATGGTGAGTGACAACACAGCGAGTCTGTGGGTATGGACCGGGTCGACTTGAAAAATGGGTCGTTGGTCGTAATCCAGGTGTCGACCTTGCCCGTGTGTTCCTCTTCTTGCATCAGGTCTTCTGTCTGACCGTGACCAGACTTCCAAAGCTCCCACCCCGAACTCATGAACTGGCTCAAGCCTCTGTCCAAGGTCGTCGGGACACACGTCGCCATAGGGCCTCGCCGCACCTTCTACGCCTGCGTCCCGACCCTGACCAACGGCGGCACCTTCTACTCACCCAGCATTCCCGCCGACCTCAAGTCGCTCCTCGACGATAATGCCTCGGCCGACCCAAATCGCAAGTTCACGGCGCAAGTCAGCCTCGGCTACGGCGACTCGTGGTACGTGCTGTGGCCCAATGGCGAGGTGTCGTGGGACTTCAAAGGGCACTACGACGAGCTCGACACCATCATGGAGACGCTGCCCGAGAAATGCATACTGCACCTCGTGCTGAATCCTTGGGAGCGCGGACAGTACTTCATGGTGCTCGAGGACGGCGAGGTCAAGTTCTGTCTGCCGGAAGAATACGCTGGCGAGATTGAGGATGCGATTAAGGACCATCAGAATCAGTGGCAGACGAAGAGGATTAGTTCGATCAAGGGCGGAAAGGCGCAGTCGCATATTGTAGGCGCGAATAAGATTCACATGGTCTTGAAAGATGGACGCAGGCGGGATAAAGATGGCCCTGACGCTCCGCCTCCGTACGATGGGGGGAGTGTGTGAGGGGTGTGGAGAAAGACCGTCAGACGGAGATGACCATATATGAGACACGAGACGGGGGACTTGACAAGGAGTCATGATTCGTGTCTGTGGATACATAATGAAACCTTGGATATCCAAGAGGAAAGGCCATCCTCTGAACCATATAGAAATACGTCCCATGCTCCTGTCCCAAGCCGCCATGCTCCAGTTGCCCAAGATTACTGTGTCCGGAAGGCCTATCCAATCTTTTACCTCACAAATTCCCGATGGATGACAAAATGCCCCCAAATCGCCCGGTCAGACAGATATCTCGTCTTAAAATCGTTGTCTTTGTAAAACTGTTGTCAGGACTCTACTCGAACATTCGATTCTACTCGAGGTCCAGGTCTTACACTGGCCATCAGAGTAAAAGAGGAGATCAGAGACGACCACGGACAGTGAGACTCTGTCGTGGTTCGAGTACGATGAAACAAAATCCTTCATGTTTCGGACGTTCGTCTGAGTGGGACAGCTGTTAGACTACGTGAACAGCGTCTAGAGTCTTCGAAGGGAATAGCTTAGCGAACTGTATCAAAACTGAAGGGCGTACACCATCTTCATGAGTGTGGTGTGGTATAAGGAAGACATGACCAGCGATGCACCAGAAGCAACAAGTAGGACCATCCTCCTAACAAAAATACCATCCCAAGTCCACACATTCTCACCTCCCACTTTCACTTCCACACTGCGCGCACGTGCAGCTGCTGCCTCGCAACGCCCGCGCCACACGACAAACGCTCTCACCCAGCAACAGCCACAGTTTTCTCCCACCACACAATTTTATCGTACTATATATATTTACAAGATAGAGATTACTTTCGCCTTCGGGCATTTAGTCAATTTGAAACAATACAGAGAAGATTAGCATGGCCCCTGCACTAAGGATGACACGCTCAATCAAAGAGAAGCTACCATTTTTTTGGTGTTTTTTTTTTTTGGAGGGGCGTGAGTTCGAGTTTGGGGGGCGGAAGGTGGGGGTTTGTTTTTGGATTCTTGACTTTTTTTTATGTATTGTTGTCTATCAAATGGCAGACATGGCGTCACGGCAAGGCACTATTATACATACACGGTAGCTATAGGTATAAGATATCTTGTTAGGCATGCATCTAAAGTCTGATTGAGAAAGCTACGACGTGACTCTTCGGCGCTCGGGTGTCAAGATATCCGCGTATGTCAGATTTGATGCTCTCACGATGCTACCAGTTGACCTCTGTAGGCTCCAGTTCGCTCACGTGCTTTGTTTTCGAGCTGCCTTTATCCAATGGACTCTTATCTCCGAGTGTGCAATCATTGAGACCCGCGTCACTTTCTGTCAATTAAGACTCCATGTCCTACATACAACGCACTGGACACCATCCTCAAGAGCATTACTCCGAGTGCGCACCAATCAGCGCGCCCTCGATATCGCGCGTTTCGCCGAGACGGGCTAGCGCTCAGTCCATTCCCCGAACATCATCGGTCTAGGATCACAGCCTCCACAACATTGCGACAAGACGGACTTAAACATAATCTTCGCGCCCAGCACAACCATTCGCCCACGCCCGCATACCGTGCAGCCACAATTTCTGAGAATTATCTGAGCAACCAGCCCAAAGCGGGCAAAAAGTTGCTCCGAGTTGGCACAAACCTCGTACAACACGCGCTGAGGCGGAGATAGCGGGTCTAGCCCTACGCAAGTGTACGAGATGGAGACGAGTATAAAGACAGCTATGCCAGCGCATGGAAAAGACTATACAACTCTAGTTTCTTTGTCAGTCCAGAAAGAACAAATTGTCTACTCGTCATGTCTAGCCCAAAGATTGTCATCGTCACAGGCGCCAACTCTGGCATTGGTTGGGAGGCGGTGAAGGCGCTGCTGGAGTCGTCCAGGGCGTATACCATTCTCGCGGCGGCGAGGTCCAAGGATAAAGCTACGTCGGCTATTGAACAGCTCAAGAAGGCGGTCCCGAGTAGCAAGAGCACGGTCGAGCCGCTGGTCGTCGACTTGGCGAGCGATGAGAGCATCGAGAAGGCATTTGAGCAGGTCAAGCAGAAGTATGGAGTCGTGGATTGCTTGATGAACAATGCTGGTGAGTAAGACTCTGTAGTGTGGAGAATAGTGGCTAACGATGTCTAGGTGCCGCTTCGCATATGCACG
Source organism: Polyplosphaeria fusca (assembly GCA_010093805.1). Taxonomy (NCBI): domain Eukaryota; kingdom Fungi; phylum Ascomycota; class Dothideomycetes; order Pleosporales; family Tetraplosphaeriaceae; genus Polyplosphaeria; species Polyplosphaeria fusca. The sequence continues at coordinate 24,667 of ML996249.1, read as the reverse complement.
AGCTCGGCGTTCGAGGCGCTTTCAATGAGAATTATAATGTCAATGTGGCTGGCACCAATGTCATGACCCACACTTTCATTCCCCTCCTTCTCAAGTCCAGCGACCCGCGTCTCATCTTTGTGGGCGGGCTGAGCCAGATCACTCAGGCGGCCGAGGAATGTAAGTCACATCTGGAGCTCTAAATACAACCCAGATCACGTGTGTATCTTTCTTTGCGACTGACCATCCTCAGACTTCCCAACTCCGCCTCTCCCCGCCGGCTGGCCTAAAGAGGTTGCCTTTGAAACCATCCCCTACCGCTGCAGCAAGGTCGCCCTGAACATGCTGATGCTCGACTACAACCACAAACTCAAAGCCGACGGTGTCAAGGTGTGGAGCGTGTCGCCCGGTTTCCTGGTCACGAATCTCGGGGGTGGCGGAGAGGTGGCGGAAATGACGAAGGCGATGGGAGCAGGACATGCGAGCGAGGGCGGGGATATGCTGAGGAGGGTCGTGGAGGGGGAGAGGGACGCCGACACGGGCAAGTTTGTGGCCAAGGACGGAGGCTTCATTCCCTGGTAGGCGGGCTCGCAATGGCAAGCGGCGGCGTATGTAACATTCTCTTGGAATCTGAGAATCTCTCCTTTCTTTTATCAACTCTCGTTCTTCCCTCTCACACCACCATCCTAAACTTCAACAGATCCCTCTCCTCAATCTCCTCCCTCTTCGCCTCCAACTCCTCCACATCCCACCCACAACTCACATACCTCCCACTCAACCAGCCCCTCTTCTCTCCACTCAACCACACACACCACGCCCCCGCCAACCCCTCATCATCCCCCAATATGCGCCCCGCCGCCACCTCATCCCACACTCCCCCCCTATGCCCCTGCGTCTGCGGCGTCACCACCGCCCCCGGATGCAACGCATACGCGTGCACCCCATCCTTCCCCCTATGATCCGAATCTACATGCTCGACCAACCGATTACACGCCATCTTACTAACATTGTACGCGATGGGTGTGATGGCGGAATCCACGCTGTGCGCCGCTAGCGATGTACACACTACCAGCGTCTGCGCCCCGTCCTTGGTCTCGGAGAGTAGAGGCAGGAAAGCCCGCGCCACGCGCCAGGTGCCGAGGAGATTGACGTCCAGCACGCGCGCCCAGTCCCCGTCCTCGATCAGGCCGACGGGGAGATTGGTTTGGCCATCGCTGAGCGCAGACGAGGAGCGCACGTATGCGGATATGATGCCTGCGTTTGCGATCACGGTATCCACGCGTCCCCATTTTTGGCGCACGGCGGCGGCGAGCGCGGAGACGGAGTCGTCGGATTGGGTGTCGGTGACGGTGGTTAGGATGTCGAGGTCTGGGTTGATTTGGAGCAGGTGGGTGCGCAGGGTGGAGAGGTCGGAGGAGGTGCGGGACGAGATGGAGAGGCCGGTGCAGCCGGCGCGGGCGAAAGCGAGGGAGATGTGGTAGCCTAGGCCTTTGCCGGCGCCGGTTACGACGGCGATGGAGGGGGCGCGGAGGGTGGTGGGGGTGGGGAGGAGAGAGGGGGGGATGGTGTGGTGGGTTGTGGGGGTGAAGGATATGCCGTAGTAGGGGGGGAAAGACATGTTGATGGTATGACTGTCTTTCAGGTTTTGATATCAAGGTGTGGGGCCTTCTTGCAACGGGGAGCTCTGATATATATACGCCTACACTTCTTGACAGGACGTTTTGGAGATATGCGTCAAACAAGGGTTGTACGAGACGTGTAGAGTAGCAGTATGCTATAGACGGTATATCATTGGGCCGTGGATCGGATGATCAGTGCTCAGTCCGAAACATACGAAGAATTGTAGCTATCGTCGTAGTCAGCGCTTGTGGCGTAGGGAATAGTATGATTTGATGTTGAAGAACAAGAGTACAAAATGGTCCACCAACTAGCATGAGCCGAGCGTTGCGCATAGGAGAGCACCAATGAGCAGCCTCGAGGATAATACAAAGCCGGCGGCATTGAATTGATCGACGTATGCACGACGTCGTGCGCGTCGACTCGGGCGGGGAGACAACGGGGCGCTGTACCACGGTGCCCTCGAGCAGCTAAGCAAGCTGCATATGCACAGCGATCTCGGCGGCCGCGTCAGTTCTCCCGATATCAAACTACATATCAGAAATCAAACAAGAACATCACAGTGGAAAGAAAGTGTAATCATTGAGGGTATAATCCAATCGCATTCACATGCTCTACTCGCACTACTGATTATCTCACCACGCCACGTTTTTAGGCACCGCGCGCACTCTTATGCATCCTCCTAAAAGTTGCAAAAAAGAGATGTGGTATCGCCACCAACACCGTCCAGATGAGCGTGGGTAACCGGTCATTACCAATGCATTATCCCGAAAGAGAAGAAGAAAGTTTGGCCACGTCGAAGCGCTGCTTCAGCCACGCGCTTACAAGACATACATGGCAGCGGCCAGAGCTCCCACGAGGCCGAAGCCTGCGCGGAGAGAAGAGGCGGCGCCAGTGCTGGCGGGCGGGGAAGGAGCAGAGGTGCTGGCGGGAGGAGACGGGTTGGAGCCGGTGGCAGACGTCTTGAGCGAGCTGGGGACAGACATGCTCTTGGTGGGCAGGACGATGCTGGAGTTGTGCACGGGGTAGCCGGTGGAGGCGACGTGCGAGGTCACGTACGAGGAGGCGATGATGGTGGTGTTGTAGAGAGGCGCAGATGAAGTCTCGTAGCTGGGGACAGACGAGGTCGGGGTGCCATAGCCGCCGCCATACGACGAAGCAGCCGAGGCGAGCGAGGAGGCGGCGGAGCTGACGGGGTTGTCGTTGGAGATGCCGAACTGGGTCGAGTACTGGTACTGGCCGGTCACGTCGTCGATGAGCTGGATGCCGTAGCCGGTAGCATCGGTGGAGGCCTCGAGATCAGTCGACGGGGTGAAGGTGAGGCTGCCGCTGTTGGCGATGCCCTCGGCGAGCGTCTTGATCGGGACGACGTTGGTGGAGGGGCCCTTGAGGAGGAGGATCGAGACAGTGTTCGTCGTGGTTGGCGTCCAGGTGATCTGGAAGGGCTTGCCAGCGGGGATGATCTTCGCCGATTAGCACAATTACTACCAGCGCGTGAAGCAGCGCTACATACCTCGTTCAAAGGACGAGTGATGGGGTTGCCATCGGGGTTGCCAACGGGGGCGTGGAGCTGGGCGACAGCGAGGCCGGCCCAGAGGGCAAGAGCAGTGATCTTTCCAAACATCTTTTCGGAGTTGAGGTATTAAGGTATTAACCTGTAAAGAGCGTAGGGAGTGGTATTAAAGAGTGACTGTAAAGAGTGACTGTCGCAAAGAGCGGCTGAAGACAAGTCTTCTGGGGCGCAGGTTCAATAAGGCGAGAGGGGTGAGGGTGAGGAGGACTCAGCAAAGGTGGCAGCGCAACGCGGGTTATATTGATTGTGATCGCGCTCCTGGAGGATTGCCTAGAGCCCCCTATGCACCAATCTCGTCGCGCCCCGCCCACCCTGTTCCTGCATTAGCCATTCACTCCATGCCCGCTCGCTTCCCCTATTCGCTCGGTTGGCCAGCTACTACGCTCATTGGGGTGCAGCGTCGGCCCCACGGCCAATAAGACATTGCCCAGCTAATGAGGGCAACTCGTGTTCGCTTTGGCGTGCTTCAGGAGCTTGAATGTGGCCAGGCGCCTAGCGGCCGAAATTTTATTGAGGCTCCAGCCCGACCGCATGCAATTTCCTGGAATAGGCCCGCGGGGCGTGGTAGGTTGACCGGAAAGCAATAAGGCACGATGCTCAGCCGTAAGCCGGGCGACATCTGGCCCCGTTTCCACGCGATCGAGGCCGTCGACGGGGCAGTGGAAGGGCTGGGGGCAATGCGAACGATGCGGAGTCACGATGCGAGGCGGGTGGTGAGGTGTGCGCTTGAACGACTCTGTTTGGGATCAGCAAGGCCACCTCAGGCCACCGGCAAGGTTTGGGTTTGGGTTTCAACGTCATCCTGGCCATCGCATGTCCGCCATGCTTAGCCCAGGAGCCCAGCATCCTTCGATCGAGGCCGCTACACTGCCAGCACAGTAATTACAGCTCCATGTCACAGAGCCATGCCACAGAGGGACCCCCGTAACTCGAAATGAACTCACAGCTCTCGCACGCCGTCTTCTGGAAGCTCGCTCGCGCATTCATGCATGGCTGTGGACCGGCGTGCGGAGCTGAGCTTGCGTCGTGGAACGACGGCTTGCACGTCTTGGGAGGGCTTGGGGAAGGGGGCAGCAGAGTGCGCTTATTATGTAAAGCGAAATGTCACTGGTTGGCCGACACTGCCATGATGCAATGCACCGCTCACTTCTCCGCCCGTTTGAGCGCAATAATTCAGTTCACTTGGTTTAATTTGATTTCATTTGTTTTGTACAGTGTCCTACGCTCATCCGCGAAGCTTTTGGTACAGAGTATTGTTTCTGCCGTCAAGAATAAAATTTTAATGTTGGTATCCACAAGAGCCTTCAATATTGGGCCTTGGTCGAGCGAGCGCAACGGGGTATCCAGGAAGGAGATTCGTAAAATCGTCATGATGGTGAGGACTCGGTCGAGAGTCACTTGGAGAAGAGGAAGGTCGGGTGGATGAGCGAGAGCGAGTGTTTGATGAAGGACAGCAATCGATAGGGCGGCGCGAAATAAGATTATCGACAACGGCTGCAACAAGGAGGTGCTTAGCCGCACTGGCCGGGATCTGCCAACGCTGTCAGCTGTGCCGCAATATAAAGTGGACCCCCGTCGCGTGTCGCACGACACGGCGTTGAGAGTTTGCAGGTTGGGTTGGAAGAAGGGAAGCAAAGGAGAGGAGAGGCTTACACTTTCGCGACGACAACGGCTGCGGGAAGAGGCCGTTGGCCAGCAGGTCCTGCATGTCCCATTCCGGAGCGCCCTCGGTCTTCCACGTCCAGAAGATCCAGCCCGTCGCCTTCTCGTACGCGTCGAGCTGAGCCTCGATGAAGCGGCCAATGTTCTCCTTGTCGGCACTCGACAGCTTCGCGACGCTGCCCGTCGACTTGCCTGTGCAGTCACCGACCTTGGACGAGTCTTCAAAGGTGCCGTCGTAACGCGCGCCCTTGTTCTTGCCGTTGAGCCACTTGGCGCAGTCGGTGATGCCGCCCGTCCACTCGCCTGCAACAGTCCACTTGCCCGTGCTGGCCATCTGGTTGCCAAAGTCGCACGCAGTCTTGACGTGGTCTTTCAGGCCCATGCTCACTTGTGAGTTCTCGAAGATCTCGTAGTGGTGCGTGTCGAGCAGCAGGTTCCACATGCCCGAGCCCCAGTCGCCCCAGCTGGTGACGCCCTCAAAGGCATCGTGGAAGGTGACGGCGACGTCCGAGTTCTTGAGGTTGCCCCATGCATCCATGTAGAACTGGCGCACCGTGTTCATGTCGAGCGACGGGCCCATGGGCTCGTTCAGCAGCTCAATGGCAGCAACGGCCGGGTGCTTTGCGTGGTCGTCGCGGATCTTGTTCAAGACTTTCTTGGTGTGGGCCACCGTGTCGCCCTGAGTCCACGAGACAGAGCCGTATTTTCCAGAGTTGTCGAAGCCGTTTTGCGAGCCGGCAGCTAGCGACGTGCGTCAGCCACCGAAGCTTGACCAGGGCGTTGGCGCAACCAAACTCACCTCCATGCAGATCAATCATAACCTTCAAACCCGCACCCTCGGCCCAGTCGAGTGCCTTGCCGAGCACGTCGTACGCGCCCTGCACGAATGGCTCGCCGTCGCGCGCAATAACGCTCCAGTAGCCGATGGGAATTCTCACGTGGTTGAGACCCGCCTTGGCCATTTGCTTGAAGTCGTCCTCGGTGACCCACGAGTTCCAATGCTGCGACAGTTTGCTCTTTGCGGCATCTTTACCCAGCTCCTGGGTCAGTGTGTACTCGTCGACGGCGCCATTGCCCTCGAACATGCTGGGCGTGATCCATGGCTCGAGGACGAACCAGCCGCCAGTGTTCACGCCGCGAACCTTTTCGCCATTATAGTCGAACGAGGGTGCGCGCTTGTGGGGCGTGCTTCCAGCCTGTCAGTCGGCCTCCCCCAAAGTCGCGCAGCTAACTCACAGAGGAGACGCGTTGGAGCTTAGTGCCAGGAGGCCAATGGCTCCCAGGATCACACTGTTGTAGCTTCCCAACATGGTGGTCAGAATTGGTCGTACGTGTGTCTGCTACCCTTGTGATGGCAACGAGTCCATTCAAGGATGGAGTAATCAGTTGGAGGAATAATAAAGTATCACGAGTAGTAGCAGTTAAGATGCGATCGCAACCGTTTACAGTCCCACAACACTTGGGGCACCCGGACCTTAAATCCACCCCGATCCCTTGCCCCAGTAATCCCTTCACGAGCAGCTTTACAGCGATCAGCGCAAAGTAAACAGCAGTTAGGGCCAGGGTAAGTGACTGCCGACGCTACCAGACCCCACGCCGAAGGCGGTGTCAAGGTTGCGCCTCTGGGAGAGCCATTCAGACGCCTTGATGAAAGCCAAGTGATGCCAATCTTTGCTGTGTTGTCGGGGAGTAACATGGCGAGCTCCTCCAGGCGATCTGTGACGCAGCGGCGCAGTGTGAGATTCTCGTGCCAGGAGCAGTTGTGTGCTTAGAGCTTGAGACCCTAGTAAGATGCAGGGCTGCCGAGGAGCTCGACTAGGGGAGGTCAGGTACGGCGTGGTGATTGGCAGCTTGAAGATGACTATGACCGAACGATCTGCGCCGCAGTACCAAGTCGGGAGGCTGGAAGCCACCCGATCCTGTCACGCTCTAAGAAAGAGGGATTAATAGAGCCCGATCTGCACGCGACCGAGGGAGCTGGGAGAGTTGGACCTTGGGCCCTTGGCGTCCGAGGTGCGCTGTCAGGCTGTCTTTGCGGGGGACTCCCCTTACGGGGTCACGATCTACGGTCTCCGGTTGTTACTGTCGGGCTTTGAGTAATGATGTAAACGCCTCGGAGTGGTGCTGCGCCAGGTGTAATACCAACAGCCAGGCCTGCGAACACCGTCGAGAATAGACACTCATCGCATCACAGCCTCGCCGTGCTGTTGCCTTCTCGCTCACCGACTCTTGGACTCCGTGGCGATGCTGGCAATTACAAGTACCTTTGTAGCATGTACCCACGAAACAGCGACCATGGGACGATGGCGGCTCTGTCCGAGGCACCCACCACCCCGCATCAGCCAAGCGCTGCAGACTGCGTTTGTTTAAAGCCGCACGAAACCTGTCCTGGTTTGGACTCGTTCTAGAAGTGGTCGAAAGGGCATGGTGCGTCATACAGCCTTGTGTTAATTACCTAATTACCATCGTGACCGATGAACGCATCTTCGGCAGAAGCCAGGAGCAGCGATCGCACGAGGGTTGGCTTTGAGTAGTCATGCGCACAGCAGGGCTTGCCTGAGTAGAGTCCGTCCGCCTATAAGCGCACGCTCTCCCGACTCGTCTGTCCTGTTACTCGACACGGGAGTTCACCGTGGCGAGTAATAGTGACGTTGCCGAGCATCACGGAGCGGATAAATGCGGTGGAACGGTTGTGAACGAGCTCGGGAGGTCAAGCACCGGGCCATGGAGGCATCGTGCCTCGTGCCTCATCTAAAGACATGTGCTTACACCTTTGTAGCCCTGCAGTTGACCTGACATCAGTGTTGAAAGAAGTGACCCGACAGGATGGGTGACTCGCGATCGCTGTCGTAGATGGCGGAGGCGAGAGTAGCTGAATGAATGAGACTCAATGACGCCTTCTCGGGCGCCTCAGGGCGTGAGTCGGCTATGCGCTTAGACTGCCCGATTCTGAATACTCCAACGAAAGGGTGCCAGTGATGCTCCAGCAGGTTCTCCGAGTACTACACACCGCCCTGTGGTTCGGAGCGTGCGAGAATCATGGCTCATGATTCACAGACGCCGCAGCCACTGACTGTGTGCGGTGATACCTCGGACAGAGGCTTGGATGGAGTCTTGGGTGCGACGTGATTGCTTCGTCGCGTTGTCTCGACGATCATGGGCGGAAACAGGAAGCTGCCATGGTTTCGTCGGTCACGGGAATAACCTCTGTGGTTCGGGGAAGACGCACCTTTGCACTGTGTAGAGCCGCGGCTGGTTCCTGGGTGGTGAAACAAGGCCAACTGCCAGTGCCAGTGCAGTGCAAGCGCTGATGCTGATGCTCCAATTGAAGATTACTGCAGATGCAGCGGAATGTTTTGAATCCGTTCGGCCAAGTGCCAAGGCTCCCTTTCGACGTTACGCTGCCGGCTGTCCTCTGGTGCTCTGGTAACTTGGAATGGTAAAAGGGGCCTTTGAGACGATGATATCGAGATGCTGGCCAGTCAGTGCCAGACTGCAAGTGCGAATACCGAATACAGCGCGGCACTCCAGCTGGAGCAGCATCGAATGGCCTCGCCGTGGGTGGCGAGGGCAGCCTTAGTCATGCATCCTTTGCCCGCCTTCACCCCAATCCATCCCAGGTAGCGTGGCCACTCGAAAGTTACATGACTGACCGTTACCGCGCCCACGATACAGTATCGTATCGACGACGAAAACGATCAGCATGGGACGACACGCCAATCCGGACATTCGTCGAGCCTTTGCGGAATTCCAGGACACAGACACGCCGTCCAAGGTGAGTTCCCCTCCCTCCACATGTGCCGTCTCAACACACCCGCACTGCTGCTAACCACCGATAGTGCAATAAAGTGCGATGTCTCCACTGCGGCTTCGTGCGCGCAAAGAACACCACGCGCCAGATTGAACATCTCCAAGAGTGCCAGGTCTACCTCAACTCGGCTGACGCCCAGGCACACATCGTCCACAATGGAGACGGCACACCCCTCGACCCGAACATGCCACAGGGCAGCGGCGGATCTGGCATCTTGAATGGACAACACCCCAATCCCAATCTCCAGGTCCATCGTCGAGGACCCAACACCCGGCGCGCCCGCGATGGCCAGCTTCTCGCGCCCAACGTCCCTCACATGAACCCGCCGCCTGCTCCCTCGTTGACGGCACACCTCCTCGCCACATGCTCGGCACCCTTCAACCAAGCCACACAGCAGCCCTTCCTCTCGCATGCAGGTTGCGGGTCGTTGGCGCCGGGCCCGTTGTCGCAATGGCTCGTCCAGGATGGACACTATTCTCGGGGATACATTCGCTTTGTGGGACAGCTACTGGCAAAGATACGGCTCCCCCAGACGACCAACTCGCAGTTCCACCCCATGTACAGGACAATGGACCTTTTGATATCGGCATTGAACAACATGCGACGTGAGATGCAGTTCTTCGAGATTACGGCTACCAAGTATGGCCTCGCGCTCGGCCTGGACCCGCCCACGCCCATCACGCGCTCTCTTCTCGATCTCTTTGTGAGCGCCAGCAGCTCCAGTGCCTCGCTGCTCGAGGGAATGGTGGTTCTGTGGGGCACTGAGCATGTAAGCCATGCAATCGGCACACATGTCAACACAGATGCTAATCGAAGCCCAGTGCTATCGGTCCGCCTGGCAATACGCCTCCTCCTTCAGCAGCACGCTGTCAACTCCGAGCACCGATTCTCACATCGTCGCCCTCCATCAGGCCCTCATTCCCAATTGGACGTCGCCCGCCTTTAGCAAATTCGTCGATGCCTGCCGGGCGCTTGTTGACGAACTGGCAAATAACGCACCAGGGCGCGACGGCAAGGAGGAAATGTACCGCTGCGAGGAGATCTTCAGGCAGATTTGCTGGCTTGCCGAACGTTTCTGGCCAGACGTCGACGGCATGGGTGAAGAAGATGAGAGCGCACGCCTCGGCCCCTCCATGGGTGGAATGGGGTCGGGAGTGAATGGGCTGGATGCCACTGGTCTGAACGGACCTGGCATGAATGGCGTGGGCATCAACAGTGCAGGCATGAACGGCACGGGCTTGAACGGCACAGGCATGAACGGAGGCGACGGTGACGCAGTCGGTGATGGCCGAAATGCCTTTGGTCTTCCCAACGGTCCGGGCATGGAAGGAGTCAGTCAAACGTCATAGCTGACTGACTGCAGCCGTACGTCCCCTGTGACATGTCGAAAACCTCGTCGCTGAAGCGCCCAGGACGTCCGCGTGGGCTTGTCTGCAACTCCAGCAGCGCCATGAGGATTATGCCATGACATATTCAGCCGCTCCATTCTATCCAGGTTTACAATCATCGCCTACTTCCGCTCGATTTCGTACTTCAAGGACGATGCGAAAAGTGTCGTCCAGAAGTCGAGGCGGATTTTCGGCGCCCAGTGTTTCCAATACTTTCCCTTGTCCGCCTTCTTCTCGATTTTTCTGTATGGATATTCATTAATTACGGTCGGGTACTACGGAACAATGTCATGGGTGGGATGTCCATGCCGCATTTTATACAACATCTCAATCGCCATGGCTCGGGGTCATGTATCGGGCAGGAGGCGCACAGAAGCTTCAACGACTGAAGCTCAGGGTACCTAATAAATGTTTATCAGATGTCATCACATATCTCATCACCTCTGTGCTGCTGCTGCCCTGATGTGTCCCTCAAGCTGATCGTTTCGATGACCTCGGGCATTCAGCTGTCTTTATCCTAGACATTTTCTCTCACAGAAGGGCGGCAAACTGACATGGAAGCGATGTCTTGGATCCAAACAGGATTTCTAAAGGACAAAACCCCTCATTCTCACATGCGTCCGACATCAATCTGCTCTGCATCGCTCGGGAGCCCGCCCAGAAAGCGATACTCAAGTGAGCTCACACAATAAAGTCATCTTGGCGCAGCCTGCATTTTAAACATCGTCGATTTCCCCCAGTTATTCTCGCTCCACTCCCGAGCCTTGGAAAAGTCAATTTCAAACCAAAGCAAATTCCTGTCAACCTGGTAGCTCTCTACGCCTGTTCATCCTGACCCAACGTTCTGATAGAAGCTCATTCTCGGGCCCATTCTATGATATAGAAGTCATCATGATGCGACGAGGTCCATTCAAGCTTACCGACACGCTGTTCAACAAGGTGAGCATATGAGCGGATACCGATAAGGGACGCCGGGGAACTCAATAGCTCTAACTTAAAAAAAATAGTCGACATCTGCTCTCTGTCAAAAGAAGCGTTCAGTTCAGTGTCTTGCGTCTAGTCACGTCACGTCTATCCTTGAAATGATTTTTGTGTGTGTGTGTGTGTGTGTGTGTGTGTGTGTCTATTCGGAACGAGGCTGTAGAGCAAAGCTAAACGAGCACTCAGGTTGTAGAAGTTCAGTGGAGAGGTGAAAAATTAGAATCGTTAAGCTTGGACATAGAGTTGTGAACTCTCGGCCGTAAAGTCCTGATGAGAAGGATTATCCCCTGCATAAACGAGAACCTGGAAAGACAATCGCATTCTCATCGACGTATCATTCTGTTCATGAAACGACTACCCCCCTACCACACCCTCTTACGCCTTCCTCATCCTCACTTTAATATCATGCGGCCACACAAACCACTGCTTATGCAACTCCCACTCCCTCCCCTCATCCTCCAGCTCAATCTGTACACGTCAACCCTCATCCCCTTCCCCCCTCTCAGAAGCTCACTCACCTCGTACTTCCCAAACAACGTCGCCGCCACTTTCCCCAGCTCCACCAACGCCAACGGCCGCCCCAAACACGTCCGATTCCCACCCCCGAACCCCAAATCCGCCTCCCGCATCCCCTTCATCCTCGCCTCAAACTCGTCCTCTCCCTCCCCTGCCCCCCGCATCCACCGCTCCGGCACAAATTCCTCCGTCCGCGGACCATACACGTCGGTGTTGCGCGTCAACACCCACGGATTTATGCCCACGATTGTGCCAGGCGGCAGCATCGTGCCGTCTGCGAGCTGCAACCCCGAGGCTGGGACTACGCGTTCCAGTATGTGCCCGACGACGGGGTGGATGCGAAGGGCTTCTTTTATGCAGGCGGAGAGGTAGGGAAGGGGGGCGAGGGCGGAGTGGGAGGGGGGGAAGGAGAGGGCGGGGGCGGAGCGGAGTTCGGTGGTGAGGAGGGTGTGGACGCGGGGGGTCTTGAGGATGTGGTAGAGGAGGGCTTTGAGGAGGATGGCGGTTGTGTCGGCGCCGCCGAGGATCTGGGGGGGTTAGTGGTGGGGAGCTCGGAAGGGGTGGAGGAGGGGGAGGGGGGCGTACGTTGAGGATTAGGTAGCCGATGACTTCGTTGTCGCCGACGAGATCGGGGAATTCCTTCTTTGCCTCGAGGAAGCCGTTCATGTAGTCTTTCTTGTCTTTGAACTGCTCTAGGTTCTGCATGCGTTCTATGAAGCGTTGCACGCAGAAGCCAGCCGGGACGGAGAAATCGGCGAATTTGTAGGGCAGATAGGGATTCTTGCCGAGCAGCTTGTCGAGCATGGGGATTTGTCCTACGACGGAGAAGTAGCGCATTACGGACTCGGCGGTGGAGATCATGTTGCCGACGTCGCTGCCAGACTCCATGAAGCCCATGCGCTTGCTGAATGTCATGTCGCCGAGAAAGTCCCAGGTGACTGCGAACGTCAGCTTAGTACATTGATTGTCATTCAGAGATCAGAGCTGCTAGTGAGAATTCAAAGGGTCGAGATGTGAGCACCTTGACTATTCAGATCGAACACTATCGAACACTATCATGATCCTTGTCGCATATCACCGCATTCTCCACAAATGCTTGATCAGGCATCGGTGTTGCGAGATAAAGTGCTGACGTACAGTAAGAAATCCAGTCTGCGATATCACACGTCTTGCCAGCGTTGCTGCCTTGCATGAATCGCGTCTCCAACTGATCACATAGACTTCGTATGGTGTCGTTCATGAGCGGCTCGAGTTCTAGCGACCCTTGCACCGAGAAGAGCTTCTGAATAGGTTTGAGGCTGCGAGCGTGAAAGTCGTTGTCGCGGGTGCTGAAAAGGTTCTGGATGAGATGGCCATCTTGGAGTGCGTCGTTGATGGTGTAGTAATCGCTCTGTGCACATCAGCATCGAACACTCCATGATTGCTTTTTCGAGGTCATAGATACCTTGATGAACGTACCCCTTGTCGAATAGATGACCTTCACAAGAGACCCGTCGTTCAAGCTGACGGTTTTCGGTCCAAGTCGAACTACGCTTCCGTACTTGTTGTGCAGGGCGTGCTGCGTCTCGATATGTTTCATGCCATAATGATTGAAAAAACGCCACCAGTCTGAAAACTTGGCCAAGAACGGACCTGGTAGATTCTTCAAAGGTGAGCTGAGATAGGCAACCAGGTACTGCGATAAGACAACGATGATGCCGAGGCCTAGAGCCTTGAGGAGTAGGGGTACGAGCGCCATACCAACGCCGTGCAGTTGAGTGGACGAGATCCACGGGAAGGAATTGGATACCAGGGAGAGCAAACCGTGGTTCCAGCGCACTGGAACGAATCACAGTCGTGGTCACTTGGGCCAGCCAAAGCAAAATGACAGCTCTCGATCAGGGTACCGGGGTCGGGCGCGCAGACAACGAAACAGTGAATGACCAGGAGGTCGACAAAAAAAGAGCGTAGCACAAGAATTAAATCCTCGACGCCGGCCGACCGGATGCCAGCTCTCCTGACTCTGGACGGCTGAGAGAGCAATCAGTAAGATCCACATGGTGGAATTGGCGAGGCATGGGGCTGACTCTGGTGCCGTTGATAGCTTCAACAGGCAGAGCTGCCGATCCCTGAGTAGAAGCCTGTCTCATTCTGTGTGACTATGATGCAAATGGTGCAGCATGTGCAGGGCATGGTGTTGTGATATTCTCGGGGGGCTGTCGGCTTGCCGGGCGGGGCCAATAAGGTCTCATGTCGAAACCTTTGAGTAACGTTTGATGCAGCCGTTTGAGCCCGGCGGGACGGCGCGCTGGACACCATAGTATCCACTCCTGGGTTTAGCGAAGTGGGTTTGTGCGGTCGACGTGCAGACTGGGGACGGAGCGTCAGGCTTGCGTCTTCTTTCGCTCTAGCCCAGCGGTGACTAGGAAGACTTGGGCCATTTTCGGACATTTGACGGATCGCTGGAAATGCTTTTCATGGACATGTGCGGGGCGTTCTGGAGGAGAGGTCTCATGGCGGGATCCGAGCTGAGGACCTGAAGTCGACCGAGCTGCATCTTGAGAGACCAGAGGGGAGCGGATGGAAACCAGCAGGCAGCTCTAAACACGGCCTCGTCGTCTACCTTGCCATCGGCATTTTTATACTCACGAAATGTCTAGGTCCCGCCCTCGTTTGCCGGCCAGCACTTCGTCCCCGTCGTCGGCACTGCTCGCCGCCGTAAAAAAACGCCCGCCGATACGCGCGCATGAAACGCCTCGTTTCCATGTCCACCCTCAACGCCACCTCGCCGTCTCACCCTCCAAGTTCGACTCGTCAGAGCCATCAAGCTCATCAAGATAACATAACCACGAATCAGCCCTCTGCAGGATGCGACCGACGTACATGTTTGTAGAGGAGCTTGCAGGGTGTGGATCCAGCTGGAGGGCACAACATGCACAAACCCATGTTTCCCCACGCACATCCCGGTCTGACAGGAGGCGAGCCGCTCCCGTGCGACAATACGGAGGCCCCACAAGGGAGCCATCATTGGCCGGGGAGACGGCGAGTGAAGCCCGCATGCGCCTGGCTCTATAGGGACGAGACGCCGAGACAGCCTTCACCTGCACATGTGCATGGTGACCAGATGAAGGGCTGCCGGTGGGTCGTCTTCATTGGACGAGGTGGAGAGGCGTGGGGTGCATACGGCGAGAATAGTTGGGCAGCATTCTGCGGTGAGTTTTGCCTCGAGGTCTTGGTGGATTGGAACATGCAAAGTGGAGGGTCAATCTCTACGCCCCAATCCTGGAGCAGGTTGCTCACTCTCTGACAGGACTTGCGCTGAGAAAGCTCGCTCAGAATCACAAAAACGAAGCACGCTGCTTCTCGCTCCTCAAACAGCCCCATTCCACCCCTTTGGCCATACGTCCCACAGGAACGCCTCCTTGATCAGCACCGTAAGAACAGCTGAAAGATGCAGTGAGGTGCTGAGCAAGCGGATTCGAGCATCCGACACGCTAGACCCCAGGACGCAGGAGGAGGCACAGTCATCAAGCACCGTCCGTGTGTCCGCGCTATCGTGCCCCGTCGTTCGTTGTTGCACAAGTAGTCAAGCCTCACAGCTGCTCAGGTCCTCTTCCCAGCGATCTTGCCAAATGCAGACGCCATGGTCATGGCTCCCGAGGTTTCATAAAGGAGAAGAAAAAAGACGGACATGGGCCCCAGGTTTTTGCCTTCCTAAGACGGCTCTTCGTCGTTCTTTCTTTTCCCTTATTCTTCTCGGAATCCACCCTACGGCACGGTAGCAAACGGCAGGGCTTGGAAATCGGTTTCGTCGATGGCCTGATGGGAACAGACCCTCTCCACAACCGCATTTTCGGGGCTCGATTTGACGGGAGGAGAATCTGAGCGTTTGCAAAGTGCATATGTGGATCCTCCTCGAGCTATATCATGCAGCGTTCTCTCAGGGAAACTCAGTTCATCCTCCCCTTTCGCTATATCGTCGCCAGCTTTGCTTCTTCGTTTCGACCCCGACTTTTGTCGAGGCTTAAAAAAGGCTTACAGACCGAACGGTGAAGAGACAAGCCTTGGTGCATTCAGCATCAGTCAAGCCAACATGGCGATTCGAGACTATGCACCGATCCTTAACGGCGTCATGTGGACGCAGGTCGTTCTCGCCGTCATCTTTGTCGGGCTGCGAATGTATACGCGGTACTTTATCATTCATAGCATCGGTTGGGATGACATCGTCATGATGGTCAATCTGGTAAGAATCACAACTCATCTGATCTGCTCACAAATAACCATGCTGACTGCACAAGGCGACCCTCATTGGATATGTTGGCTGCATCTGCATCGGCGTCTCACACGGCATCGGCAAGAAGTTCGCGGACGTTCCTCCTGCAGACTACTCAAAGGCCATCATGTGGGAAGCAATCGGCCAGGGCATCTGCATCATGGGCATTGCTGCCTCGAAAGGATCAGTTGCGCTGTTTCTTCTGCGGATCGTGCTGAAGAAGTGGCACATCTGGCTCCTATGGTTCTGCATCATCACGACTACCATCCTGTGCACCATCACAACGACTCTACTCTTCGTGCAATGTCGCCCGACTGCTTTCCTCTGGGACCACACGATAGAAGGTGGCGTTTGCTGGCTCAACTTCACAACCGTCGGTCTGACCATGGGAGGTGCGTTCCCCATCACCCGCAACTACCAATGCTGACACAATCCAGCCTGGTCTGCAGCAATGGACTTTGTCCTCGCAATCCTCCCCTGGCATATCATAATGGGCCTCAACATGAAGCGCAAAGAAAAGCTCACCGTCGCGTGCGGCCTCAGTCTCGGCGTATTCGCCGGCGTCTGCTCCGTCATTCGCACGTACGAGCTGCAAGCCCTCTCCTCGCTCAACGAATACGTTTACGACACCGTTCCCATGCTCTTGTGGTCATCCACCGAGGTTGTTGCAACCATCATCTGCGCTTGTATCCCGGTGCTCCGTCCCTTGTACGTCAAGATCAAGTACGGATCTCGGGGCGACAGTTCCGACCGCTCGTACCCTTTGAACAACTACGACAAGAAGGAGTCATCGGGCGCGCCGTCCAAGGGGAACAGCGGCGGTGGATCCAGGATCTACATGGGACCAGGTGCGAGTGCGTTGCAGACGACTGTCAAGTACAACGACGACAACGCCAGCGAGGAGAGCATCCTCAGGGAGACGAACGTGAATGCACTCAACCTACCCATCCAAAATTTTAGCGACGGGATCAGGGTGGAACAGGAAATTGAAGTGACATCCCATTCAAAGGGCACCAGCCGTGGCAGCAGTCTTGTTTGATGCTCGTCATGAAACGGAGTGGAAAAGCATATGGAGAAGGGTGGAGTGGCCACAAGAGGAACCCAATGCGGGACATGTTGCTGCGATTAACTTTTAACGAACATATTTACGATGTATCATTGGCGATATCAGTTCGCGACCGCGAAAAATCTTCCCAGAGACACCTCATTTGCTCTGTACCAGCCTTCTTATGACATTTTGTATATATCTACGCACTATACCAAAATTACGCAGCTTCAAAGCGCCGTACTTTTTCTCTGCATAAGTCGAAATTGCCATTGATGTAGATCCACTCCGTTTCGCGTCGCGGCTGATCTATCAATGCTGCAGGGGTTCCCCTCTACTTATTACCGTCAACCCGTCCCGCTCGGTACCCTTGCGAGGATGTCTTACAAAGTAACAGCACCCAGTTAGATGCAATTGTTTGGCTGGCTGAAATTGTCTGAAACTCTTGATCAAATTCATCCGCGCGGTTTGCGCACCTGAACGCCGTCCTAGTCTAATAAGACGAGACCATTGCCATCGACCCTCGTTTGGGGTTCTGTGCTGGCATTATGAAGCTTTGCATGAGAACACATCTCCAGAGCCCAACCCCGTCGAGGCCCATTTCTCGCATCATCATCATCATCATCATCATCATCAGCATCATGCTCGCCCTCCCACCACACCCTCCCCCGCATCAAACCGTCAACCTCCACTTCCTCATCCACTCATAATCCTCAATCGCGTCCTCAACCCACACCCCCAACTTCCCCCCCACCAACTCCCCAAACTCCTCCCTCCACTTTGCCTTCTCATCCTCAATCACAATCCCCTGCGCCGTCTTCCCCGGCACAATGCCCGTGCTCGCACTAATCGTATCCAGCAGCCTCTTCTCGAAATGATTCATCTCCTCCACCTCCTCCTGCTTCGCCGCACTCCACTCAAATTTCACCGCCGCCGGATCCAGCCCCACCGCAGACGTATACAGGCGCATCAGCTTCGGCGCATTCGGCGCCTGTATATCGTCTGCGTCTAGCACGACGGGGAACGTGACGTCGGGCTCCACGGTGCGCCGCTCCGACGGCGATAGCTGCGTGAGGTAGAATTCGAGCAGCTGGCGCTGCCAGTGGAAGGATACGCTCCAGCGCCTCGCGTCTTCCCACGCTTTGGTGTACTCTGCGGCTTTGGCTTTGTTGTCGTGCTCAAAGAGCACGTCGTGCCCGACGTCGAGGTCGGCGCGCATCAGGCTCGGGAGCACGAGGGCCGGGTGGCGGATCAGGAACGTGGGTTTCCACGTCTTGAGCACCGCGTCCGGGAGGCAGGTTTCGTTGAGCGGGGTGCGGGCGCCACTCATTTTGCTGTCCTTTTTGAGCTTCACGGTCCACGGCTCGAGGTCTTTTGCTGAGTCGGCGCCGTGCAGTTGGCGCGTCTCGCTCACGGGCTCGATCAGGTCGGCGCAGTGGAATTTGAGAAAGGCGCCGCGGTTGATCTTTTCGGCGGCGGCGCGCCATTTGATCAGGTCTTCGGAGCTCTTTTGGAACGAGAATTGCACGCTTTTGCAGTTGTGGACGGTCCAGCCGGTCACGGCTCGGCCGCCAAGACCTTGCTTGAGGCGCATCAGCGTCGGGCGCATGAAGATGTAGCCATCATCTGGGTGGCGGTAGACTGTGTCTTGGTCGGGGAGATTGAGCAGCTTGGTTAGGAGGTGCGAGGCTGTGCGGGGGTTGGTAAACAGTGCGTGGTGGGAGATGGGACGGGGAGGGTCGTCTAGTGTGAAGGTTGAAAGCGAAGTCGACTCATCCACAACTTCAGTTGAATGTGGGGCCATGTTTGCGGGGGATTGTGAATCAAGAGGTGAGAGTCGAGCTTGTGCGACGCGGCGTACTCTCTGCTGGTGACTTGGACGCTCTGGTTTATATGGTCGTCGACGGAGATTTCTTTAGGCATTCGTGGTACCCCCGCACCGGGACAGGGGCATAAGTTTCAATGTCTATACACGACGTCTGAAACTCGCGGGTAGGATGGGTAGGATACGTCGTCATGTACAAACCTTGGCGCATCCTATTCAGACCACAGATTAGCCAATCACTCTGCCCGGGTACCGCCGAACTACCCGCTCGGGCAGGGACACAATTCATGTTCCAATCTGTGTCCCGTTGGGAGAGACGAGTGCCCGGCTATTGTGCTGACGAACCCGGATAGGGACAGCGGCTCTCTTTGGGAATAAGAATGCGGCAATTAATGTTAATACCTCTTATCTTGTGTGACGAACATGATTCCTGGGGCCCCACGTTCTACCATAGCTGCTCATATCGAACGCGTAAGGCCAAGAATCGGAAGCTTATTGCATCTGAGGCGCCTAAACGAGGCTACTGGGGTCATGGTCGGATTCGGCACCTAGAACCGAGTACGGCAATGTCCCGGTCAACCAAAGAATGCCATGAGTCCCTGCTTTTTCCAGAATTCATTGTCCGCGGACATGAGCGCGCGCCGGGTTCAGCGTGTACCGCGAGCGGCGGCAATCTCGAGGATCTTGGCGGGTTGCGCGTCGAAACGTCCGCTGGTGCATCCTGGGCATAGCGGCAAGGTACCAATTTGTAGACTTCCTAGGTTTGGAGAGAGTCGATCACCTGAGAGTATGGCCGCGGCGTACGACAAGTCCATATGAGAAGCATGGGGCAAATGGCAGGGCGAAATGAGGAGGAGGATGGAGCAGACTAGTGGATAGAGACGGGTCAAGGGAATTTGTACCACTTCTTGCTGTTTCTCAATTGACTTGCTAGAAGAGGGGAGACTAGTGTACATGGACACAAATCAGACCACAGTGCGTCTTGGATGCTCCCATCGGCATCCTACGCAAACCCAAAACGCCGGCCTGGCGACTGTCAATCCGGCTGAATCCAAGAATAGGAGCATGAGACGCGTATCATGATAGGCATATTACTTCCTCCTCTGGCTCATGCCCAGGATCTGCACCATGCGGATGAAGATGTTGATGAAGTCTAGCTCTAGCGAGATGGACTCATTGACGGCGTCCTTCTTGATCATGCCTCGCTCAGCCATCCGCGCGTGATGCAGCACCTTTTGCACGTCGTAGAGTGTAAAGCCGCCAAAGACAGCAAGACCTCCGTACAGCCAGATGTTCTCAGACCACATGAGGGTTCGGGCAGCCGTGGCAGGGATGACGAGGGGAGCGAGACCGGACAGGGCCACGATGGCAACGCCAGCAAGGAGGGGCCCTCCGAGGTAGAGGTACTTCTCCTGCTTGGCCGTGGCACCGACGAAGGCGATAGAGCCCATCATTCCCACCGTGTAAAGACCGGCGCGAGCGAGAATGGCGGGCTGCATGAAGAAGAGCGGGGAGAGCAGGGCCGCCTGGGTGAGATTGAAAGCTGCCCAGAGACCGTACTTTGCGACATAGCTTTGTCTCGTTAGCTCGCGGACGTGGGTGCGTTTGGAGTCGATACTCACTTCTCAGGTGGGGTTGCCATGCATCCATACATAGTACCAATGCTGCCGACGAGTCCGATACCCATGACGAGCCACGGATTGGCGCTCATCAGCCTGATGCTCCATCCACTGGTGTGCAGGGCCCTGGCCGCGATGCCGATGATTCCGATTCCCAAGCCAGTGTGCATGAAGGTGTCGTTGAGGTATGCGCGTTCATATGGAGGCATGCCGCCGTCGTCCCTCGTCTCGCGATTGAAGATGAGGTTGATTCCCACGAGCGTTCCGCCGAAGATGGCAGCTCCATAGATCAGCCGTTGAGTTATGTTTCCCTGCGCCACGGGGTTGTACTGGGCCTGCGACTGGTATGAGCGGCGGAAAGTGGAGCGGAACACATTTCGTGATGTCGAGGGCGAGGGGGCCTTCTTTGGAGTGAAGAAGTTGGGGTTTGCTTTGAGTGGCGTCTGGTGGAAGGCCCGGATGGAGATGGAGACGGACTGCGAGGCCTTGGGCGCCTGCTTCAGCGCTGCCGTGATGGCGAACGGCCGCCGCAGGATAAAGGCCATGCTGGGTGGTGCTATTGTTGCACGATGAGCTTTCTGCTGCAGGTGTTTCGATGAGAGGAGTAACGCAGTGTGAATAGAGAGCTTCCTAATGACGTGCAGTTGGAGCTTGCGTGCTTAGTCACATTTCGCCGCCGAAGTTACGAGAAAACGTCTGCGCCACTCGGACGAATTTGACCGACAGTTCGGGTGCCCGTCGACAGAACATGTCGATGACTAGAACAACACGAGTTGGTCGACAAGTTTGCAGCCTCTCAGTGCCAGGAAGAGTGCTCAGTGTAGGCTGCGACTGTGGATGACCCTACGTGTCAACCCCGCATACTGTTCCGTCGAACCCTGGCATATTCTGCTTGCAGATCCATCACAAACTGCAGTGAGAATTGGATCCTAAGAGACATCTATACTAGACCTCAATCGCAATGCACGCCTGCAGCAAGCCAGTGCTCATAGCGGAATATGCGACTCCATTTTGGCCCCATACTGACCCCAGGGACTTTAGCAGACGGACGCAGAAGCTGTCTGACTTTGCCAACTGAGAAAGCGATTCGTCACTATATTTCCTTGCCATGTATCCAGTAACCGCATTAAGAAATCAATCCATACAAAGCAAAAGGGCTTTACGAACTTGCAAGTCCGCGGGTGCACTCGGCTATTCAGGATATGTAGATTTAAACCTTGCGTTGTTCCGCCCACGGAAATGACTGGGAATTCGAGGTGACTTTAACGTGAATATGACTCTCACATGGACCGCTCTGATCGCTGTCATTGCCCTCGTAAGCACTCCTCTCAGCGTCTCGTTCCCCGCTCACGGTTTCCCAGACGATCCTCCACCGCATTCTTCTCACCCTCTACCGCCTGTTCCTGCACCCTCTTGCTTCCTACCCCGGCCCCTTGCTCTGGACCACCTCACGCCTCCCTTTCCAGCTCTCCTGGCTTCGCGGCACCATCCACCGTGACCTACTCTCTCTCCACGCCCGCCATGGCCCCGTGATTCGGGTTGCGCCCAACCAGCTCGCCTTCTCCACCCCGCGCGCTTGGAAAGACATATACGGGAACGTGGGACCCCGGGCCTTCTGGCGCGATCCGCTTTACAACCACCCGCCCGTTAACGGAGTCGACCATTTGATTTGCGCCCTCGATGAGGGTACACATGCGCGCCATCGGCGGTTGCTGGCCAAGGGTTTCACGGGGGAGGCGCTGGGGCGGCAGGAGGAGATTGTCAAGGGTTACATGAATAAGATGGTGCAGCGCGTGGGGGAAGAAGCTGAGAAGGGGCCTGTCGATCTCGGTGCTTGGCTCAACTACGCGACATTCGATATCACCGGCGACTTGATGTTTGGGGAGAGCTTCGGATGCTTGGAGGGATCCACGCTGCATCCGTGGGTAGCGCTCGTGTTTGGTGCGCTAGAGGCAATCACGTACATTACTTTCGTGAAACAATTCCCGTGGCTCAATGCAGTGCTGATGAGGATGGTGCCAAAAAGCGTCTTGCAAAAGGGCATTGACCACTTTGAGATGAGCGCGGAAAAGGCGGATAAGAGGATCGAGATGGGGGCGGAGAGACCTGATTTCATGTCAAGCGTGTTGAAGAACGGCTTCAGTGAGGTTCATGGCACGCACGCGGAGAAGGAAAAGGTCATGAGTCGGGCTGAGATTCATTCAAATTCGTACATGTAAGTCCAGATCTAAATTAAAATGGTACGACACGCTGACAGTTTCGCAGTCTGATCATGGCTGGGAGCGAGACCACGGCGACGGCGTCATCTGGCATATGCTATTACCTGTGCAAGTATCCAAAAGCCATGCAGAGGGTGTGCGCAGAGGTTCGGGCAGCGTTCAGCAGTGAAGTCGACATTCGTTTCGACAATACCACTAACTTGAAGTATTTGAACGCTGTCATTGAAGAAGGGCTGCGAATCTATCCACCTGTTCCGTTCGCTTTCCCGCGACGCCCACCACCAGGCGGTGCAATGGCGGATGGTTATTTCGTCCCCGAAGGCGTGAGTTCCTGACGATCACAATGCGTGAGAGAGGTACGCTTACGATCCAACAGACCACGGTGGCAATCTACCACTATCCGACTTCACACTCCCCGCACAATTTCCACCTTCCTGACGATTTTATCCCCGAGCGATGGTTGGGCGAAGATCCACGGTTCGCGAATGACAAGCTCGATGCTGTGCGGCCTTTTCAGCTGGGGCCGACAGGTTGTCTGGGTAAAGCGTAAGTGGTCGCTTTGTTTCTTCTACCGCAATGGACGAGGAACTGACAGCCCGTGAACAGCTTAGCTTATGCAGAAATGCGTTATGTCCTATGCAAATTGCTATTCTGCTTCGACATGTCCCTGAGTCCCGAGAGCCACGAATGGGCTGAGAAGCAAGCAATCAATTTTGTCTGGAACCGACCGCCGTTGATGATCGAGTTGAAGAAGCGATCTGGTGCGTAAAGACTCGAGTAGCGTTCCATGGAATATATATCTACGCGCACATGTACGGACTCACGCGGAGCGAGTTGAAATGGCTATCAACCTCTAGATAGGTTTATTATAGCACTTGCAAACGATCCATCGATAGGGACTATTCACAAAAGCTCTACACTCTGTAGTCTCATGCATCGTCTGCATGCGTGCTGGAAGGTGAAGAATATGAGTCGAGCTGAGATTCAACCAATATGGAAAAGAATTACGTTAAGTGCACTGAATTTGATTACTACGTTTTCAAGTGCGGAGAACGGAATTTCATCCCACGTGCATATAACTCAAAAATTCAGCCTGTGATTCGAGGGCAGGAGCATGCATTCCAAAGAATGTATCCAAAGAATGTATTTGTCTGAAGAACATAGTAGGAGTTGAGCCTTATAAGAAAACTACTTGATACGTCCAAGTGTCCACTCTGGAGCTCTGAATGGCGCGGACGTACTCGAGGCGTCGACGCTTGTCATTGATAGGACATTGTGGGGTGTTTCAACGATGCACGCGCCGGGAACCGCGTTTCGCGTTGATTCTCTCAACACCATTCCAGTCTCTTTTTGGAGTGGGATTGCCGTCGCTAACGGTCAGGGGAACACGGCCCGTTCCTCGCACTACCTAGTTGACCTTGGCACACGCATCCTCAGGTCGCAAGAACAACCCAAATGCTCGATGGAGTTGGTCACATGGGCGCTGCGTCAGGACGCGCCGCGGCGTGCAGCTGAGGAGAGAGGTGATGAAGACATCAGGCAGATCAGAAGTGTATGTTATGAGTGATGTGATGATATGTCTGCGGAGGAAGCTATATACACTAAGTGCCTTCCTAATTGGCTGATCAGGCCACTGATCAGGCCAGGGCTCAGGCCGCTTGATCAGGCTGCAGCGTAGCTACAGCATGGGCAGTTGCTACTTATCAGTCCCCTCAATTGACCATGACAAAGGGTACTTTTGCTAAGCCAGCCTGAGGTCCCCTCAATATGATGTCCCATTGTATCCATATCGATTGTGGCGATATTGAGCGACGAGCGAGCGTCGGTACGACGACGAGAGGCTTCGTGACGACGACGATGAGTTCGACGGCGTCCATCATAGCTGTGGCGGCGAAGAGCAGATACGACTACTAAGTCCTTCAAAAGTAGGTTTCGGGAGGGCCTTTGTACAGATATCTCCACTCAGGATAGTTATCGCCTCGTGACGACAGCTTTGGAAGCGACGACGGATCGAGCTTGAAAGCGAAGCTCGAAGTCATGGCCACAAGTATCGAGAGGGTGTTGGGCAGTGTCTAAAGGTTGAGGCCGACAACCTGATGGTGCGTTCGGTGATCGATCAGTTATGGCTGCGCGTATGTGGCGTACGTCTTTTTGGTTGTAGACGGGCGACAGTGACGTTG